>PVIY010001776.1:0-141858 GCA_004026745.1 Myrmecophaga tridactyla | reverse complement strand
TCGGCATTCCTCATCTCAGCACTTGCAGCTCAGCCCAGGCCTTTGGAGATGGAGAAAGAAGTCACCCCGGGGAAAGTTGTTGGAACCCAAGGGCCTGGAGAGAAGACCAGCAGAGACCATCCTGTGCCTTCCACGTAAGAAAGAGCCTCAGTGGAAAGTTAGCTGCCTTTCTTCTGAAGAACCAACAAAATAAATCCCCCTTTATTAAAAGCCAATCCGTCTCTGGTGTGTTGCATTCTGGCAGCTAGCAAACTAGAACAGCCAGGAATCATAATTTTTTATAACCATCCTTTAGAGGTGATTTGAAAATATTGTCATTTATGTGATTTATGTGCACTCCTTAACCAGCCTCTCTTCCTTTAGGTTAACTGTCTTGCCTCTTTCCTTTTCCCTTGGAGGGAGCTGAGGGTTGCCAGAGGACTGAATGAGTGACAGAAACCAATGTGTGCCAAACACATCTGTGCTTGCACCCACCCAAGATGAAGAATTATACACACTCGAGCGAGGAGGTCACCCAACTTCCGTGTTACATGGTTAGGCTAACTACTTCCAAAGGTCTCTCCTCCTTCCTTCCCTCCCTCCCTCCTTTCTCTCGCTCTCTTATCACAAAAGCAGGATCTGCTAATTGTATAAAGCCACACTGAGAAGTTTCTGAAGGGTGGAAAGTGTTGGCTCCTGTCCGCTCCCCTCCCTTGAGTCTCGCTTCCCAGAGGCTGTCACTAATTATTGTTTCACCTGTGTCCTTTTGGATATTTTTATAAGCACATATGTGTATATAATTTTAAAATATACCAATGTTATTGTGCTAAACACACTGTGTACCATTGTACAATGGGATCTTTACTTAAGCAAAAAAATACATTTGGATATCTTTCCATATGAGCCCCAACAGAGCTATTGCATTATTCAAAATAATTTTAGAGTATTTCACTGTATGTGTCTATTAATTTGTTAAATTAGTCATTTATTGATGGATCTTTAGGTTATTTCAATTTTTATTGCTGTAAATAATACTGCAATAAATATATGTAGAGTATATTCCTAGAAGTAATATTACAGGGCCACAGGGTATGCACACAGAAAATTTAATGGGGGTTGCCAAGTTCTCTTCCGAATTAGGGTGACCGTAATATTTAAATACCCACAAAAAATATATGACTACATATTACCATATACACTTATTGCTACTATATATTTACAATCTTTGGTATCTGTTTAAAATTTGAAATTTGATAGGTTAAAACACATTTCCTTGTTGTCTTAATTACCATTTATTTAATCATGAGTGAAGTTAAGTTGAGCTTTTGCATTTCCTTCCCTATGATATTCCTGTTGATGTGTTTTGCCCATTTTCCAAGATAGTTTTTCATTTTTCTTTTTGATTTGTAGATGCTGTTAGTACATTATGGAAATTTGCCCTTTGTGCTTGCTGAGAATATTTTCCTCATTTTCTGTCTTTTGAATTTGTTTGTTCCATTTTCTAACAGGGTTTCTAAACATTTAATCTATTTCCTATAGAAACTTGTCTGAATGTAGAAGTCGTAAGAGCTCTGAGTTTGGTATTATAAAAACATGAAAGGAAAGGACATGAAAAGCCAGGAACAAAGCAAGAAGTTGTTCTACATAGAGACTATCCAGAGAGGAAAGGCAAGATTTATTTTCAAAGTTCTTGCCTGTGGTTTTGTTAAATCTGTAAGTCAATAGATATTCCAAGGCTTTATTCACACACCAAGATATAAGGGAAACCCCAACTGTTTGCAGATTTACCTTTTCAGTTTTATTGAATAACAGCTGAAGTCAAAAGAAGAAATAACTGGGGTTGATTAAGAATGACACATCTGGTTCTCTAAAAGAAGGTGACCTAGTTTACTATTTATTAAGAGCAGCTCAAATTACTCTTTTTTCTTACTCTTAGTGTCAACAAACACTCCTGATTATACATTTACTGGCATTCAGAGGCTTCAAGGGCCCTTCTGCACTGGCAGTACCTGCCAAGTTGTTGGTTGCCATTTATGGGTTATTAAAGCGTAAGAATGTCAGGTCGGATGATAGGCATAAAAACTTCAGATCCCTCGTGGGGTCCTCTGTTCATCAGTGTCTTTTCAAAGGTTTCCTCAACTGAGTCAGAAGATGGGCTGAGCTTATTTCCTAAGACAGGTCTTTTGTCCTTTTCCCCCAGTAAGGCCAAGCCCCAGTTATAACCTTCCCTCCCCAGGGCAGTTGAGAGGCTGACCCTTTCTACTACCTGTTACCAAGATTGCAGTCACATGGAGACCACATAAAAACTGTTCTTCAGATCCATCATTGAAACGCCAATATCAAGGATAAAGTGCCATAGAAACATGGAGTCTGTCCTCATATTTATTTTTAATATTTTGGGATTCAAAATGTCACTGAATCATGTGTCACAAAATATATGGTTAAAGACTCATCATGGAATGCATAGACAGTATATATAGCATAACATAGGCAATAATTTTGAGGCAGTGGGTTTTGTTTTGGTTAGTTAACTAGTTAACTAAACCAGGGTAGTCTAAAATAATCTATATAATTTTAGGCAGTTTGTCCCAATCTTACTTCAAATTATTATTTCCAGATCCAGTGTGAGACTTTTCAACAATGTATCACTAAAAACCTCATTGGGGAAGAGTCTATAGGGCATGACTATTTGTGGGGAAGGCTCCCCAGGGAGCATGTTGGAACTCATGGGTGAGTCTCTCTCATGAGTGGCAGATATGTTTTATCTCATATGCAAACTCCAGCCAATTCTTAACTACCACCTGACTTGCTATGTTGAAAAAGTGTGACAAAAACTGCTAGCTGTCCCCTAGTATCTATCCTCCCCTCCTTTCATAGTAATAGAATTTTATGTGACCATAAATTTGCCCAGGATAAAGACTACATTTCCTAGTGTCCCTGTTGCTAGGTGTGATCATGTGATCAGACACTGGCACACAGGATGGGTACAATAGCAGTGTGTGCCACTTCCTCAAAAGGCCATGCCTTTCCCTTGTTCCTCTCTCTGACTCCCTCCAGCTGGGATGCACATATGGTGGCGAGCTCCCATGGATCATGCAAACAGGGTTGGCAGAACACGAGACAGATAATTACCCACACAGGGAGACCCCCCACATGAACTGGATACTTGCTCAAAATGACACATGATGAAGGAATACATTCCCATCTCATTTAGCTCCCATTATTTTGAGTCATTGTTATAGCAGCAGAACCTACATCCTAACTAATAAAAAATGATCTGTACCATATCAAGGTTCAAATGGGTAAAAGATTCATGCTAGGTTTGCATGCCAGCCATTGTCAGGGGACCTTATGATCGCATGCCAACTCTAACCTCTTACTATGTGAATATCCAAAGTTACTTCAACATGGAAAACTTTCCAGAAGAAAATTCTCCCGGGTGTCTATACAGTAACTTACACCTTATACCTTCCTTGCACCATCTGCCTCCCTCTCTGGATACTTCTGAGCACCCCAGGCTTGGCCTCTCTGTGTTTGGTATAAGTACAAAGAAAGAAGACTGACTTAGCAATCATAATAGGAGTGAAAATGTGGAATACATAGTATTTATGATATATTGTTTATATTTATACAAATACTACAACCATTTAAAGTAGCCTCCCAGGAAACTTTATGCTTATTTCATTGCTAAATAATTTTGGAATATTTTTGAAACTGTAAAGCCATACATTTAAAAAATAATATTAGGACTGGTCTAGATAAAAAAATCTGAAACTTTCAAAAATATATTCTGGGTCAATTCACATTTAGCCCCAGTTCTGACTCCTTCAACAAATAGAGTACTCAACAATCTCAACTAAATACATAATGATTACTCTCAGGCACTGAAACAGCTGAGAGAGAAACTCCAAACATCATCGGCCTTCTTGAACCAAGGTATCTTTCCCTGAATGCCTTAATTTGGACATTTTCATGACTTTCAAACTGTAAACGTGTAACTTAATAAATTTCCCTTTTAAAATGGTGTTCCAGTTTTGCTATTTTGCATTCCAGCAACTTTTCCAGTCTGGAACACTAGGTTTAAGAATTATCACCAAAAAAAGGTGGTAAAGGAATCGGGTTATAATTACATTTGATTATGGAATTTTCAGTGAAATGAAATGCTTCAAATTTATGGGCATCAGCTCATAGACATGAGCTTTTCACGATAAAATCTCCGGTAACTAACTGAACTATACCAGCTTTGACTTGCTCTGTGGATCAATATATTAGTGGTGTTCACACAGACACAACTCATGGAAAGAGGAAACACTTGCTCCCCACAGTAAAGCGTAACTTATTAGGGATGGTATTCTGTACTACTGGGAGACATTATTATTATCATTTTTGGTTTTGTTAGTTTGTGTGAATAAGCACCCAATCATATATGAATAGGTGTTTGGCAAGAGGACTGCCTAATAAACCATGTATTTTTTCCCTCAGAGGATTCTCAATACCAATATCCTCAAATACCAAATTTGATTATGGTTTTGAATTCTGCCATCATTTCTGCAACTTGTTTACTTAGAAATGCCAAGCCCATTTTAATCTACTGCTTTAGAGAAAAGTGCTCTAGCAGCATAGTCTGATGAGGCTGTACTCAAATGTCAGGCATTATTCTGGGGCAAAGAAAGAGAAGAACATCAAATTCCCTTTTAAGCAAATCCTGAAAGTTGCAAACTCACTGGTTATAGAAATCTAAACCTACACAGCTTCCCCCATCAGTTAATGTTGCAAAATAGGTATATCTAGAAGGTCTACTTTTGGTAAAAATCCCTTTTATTGGATTTAATCTGGCATGGATTCTACTTCCAAGAAGAGAGAGAGAGAGAGAGAGAGAGAGAGAGAGCATAGTCAGAAGATCTTATTTAGCCTAGTAGGGAAATTTCCCATACCCCAAATTTATGTTCAGAATATAATTTGATATGCAATCCAAATAAAGCAAACTTTCAATTCAACCAAACCTAAAATAAAATTCAGACCCAAGGGATTGATACCTTAATCAAATGGTGTCCAAAGAGAACTTGGTTTCTGCCTTCTCCCTCCAATCTCCTTTTGCAAAACATGGTACAATACACAAAAGAAATTTGATATTGGCCCAAATCTGAACTTTCAAAAATATATTCTGGGCCAATTCACATTTAGCCCCAGTTCTGACTCCTTCAACAAATAGAGTACTCAACAATCTCAACTAAACACATAATGTTTACTTTGAGGCACTGAAATAGCTTGAATTCCAAAGAAAGTTTAAACTTTCTCTATTATACTTTGCTCAGGCAGGAGATGCCAACTGTAGTTTAGAACATATTTTCAACACTATAAGAACAAGAGAAGAGCTTTTCTAGTTGTCGCTGCAATGGCCAAGAAGTTAAATTAATTAGACTTTAACAAGTTATATTAATAGAGGCTTGGCGTTACTGGCTAGAATATAATTTTTAGCCTCAGCTTTCCCCTTACCCCTTTTTGTAACTAACGGTGTGCATGGCTTCTCCTTAACAAGCAGGGCCAGGTTGCAATTTGTCATAAAGGTATTCTGATGAAGACTCGCTACCCTGATAGCCACTGAGTTTAAGGGTCTGCATCTTGGGCTGCAACCAATGGCATTGATGCTGCCTAATAAATGCAATACTTAGCTTCCCACTGGGGGGCCACTGTACTGCCTAAGATGGCAGGAAGAGAGTCAGTGTTTCGAAGTGCCATATGCTAGAATCCTTTCATGTTTTGATTACATTTAGTTATCACAGCACTATGAGGAATTATTATCCCTGGTTCACAGATGCAGAAATGAAGTCTAAGAGAAACACGGTAATATGCTTAAGATCACATCTCAATCTGAACTCTCAGGTCTGCCTGGAACTTTCAATTTATACCACTGGTAATGGGCAAAGACTTCTTCTCCCCAGAGTTATAGACTTTCTTTTAAGCTCTTAAAAGAAAATGCCTACAATTGTTGTGCTTTTTAAAAAAAAATTAACTTTCCTTTTTAGGAACTGTAATGTAATATTTGCTTTAAATGATTTTTGGCTAGCTTGAAAGTAGAACCTGGGGCTAGAAAAGGTATTGTCAATGTTTTCAGATGGGTTTTAGCATGGAATAGTGTAGCTTTTAATTTTCATTTTTGAAAGGGTTGTAAAATTCTTGGATCAATATTTGCTCTTATAAAAGAAAAATTAAAAAAAAATCTACCTCTATGAGTGGCCAACATAGGTTAAAACATGTTTTGATACTGAAATACTTATGAATGAAGTGATATGCTGTCTGGATTTCCTTAAAAATAATCCAGAGGAAACAGTAGGTGTGTGTATATAAAGGAATCAGGATTGACCATCTACTAATTGTTACCAAAGTGGGCAATTGGTACAGGGTGTTAATTACAACACGGTCTAATTTTTTTCTTTGATTGAAATTTTGAATAATATTTATAAAAAGTATGCTTGGGATTTTAAGCCTCTATTAGGCTACTTATATGATACTCTCTTTTGCAGTCCTTCGGTTTTCATTTATTTGGCTAATATGTATTCATTTAGTAACTATTATACTCCCAGAAATGTGCTACATTTGTTCAACATATATGAATAACAAAATAAATATGAGTGGTCATTTATTACGGAATTTAGTTTACTCAAACACTCTGAGGTTTATGTATATGCTGCTTGGCAATACTAATGAAGGTACATACTACCTCTGATAAAATTCCCCTAACCACCTCTCTGCCCCTGTCTGATCTATATTAATGACTTTACCTTATTTTAAATGTCAGACCCAGCATTTTATTCATCCATAGACACTGACAATACCTTTGGAATATGGATATACAGAGTACATA
The DNA here is from genome assembly GCA_004026745.1 of Myrmecophaga tridactyla. Classification (NCBI taxonomy): domain Eukaryota; kingdom Metazoa; phylum Chordata; class Mammalia; order Pilosa; family Myrmecophagidae; genus Myrmecophaga; species Myrmecophaga tridactyla. Next base: position 135,014 of record PVIY010001776.1, on the reverse strand, counting down.
TAGCCAGCCTCACTTCCCTGTCACTCTCTCTCCCCTGCCTTCCTACTTGGCAGGCAAAATCCCAAATGTGTTTCAACACAACTCTGTCTACGCTGCTACTCCAGCTGAGCATGGCTGGAAAAAAATGAACAATCTTGGTGACTCATTCCACTTTAAATGTATGTCCATCTATTTTAGGTGAGTTCTGAGTGGTTTTGTGGTAATCCCACATTCCCTAGACCGATCAGTCTCCCAGGCTCTAAACTGTTTCAACCTTCTTTTCTCTCCCCTCATCTCCAACACCTTCCCTCCTTCCTCAGCTGATGACCTTCTGGATTGTTTTATTTAGATAGGGAAATGATATAGTGAACTACCTGATCTTCCCACTAGAAAATGTACCCACCCCTTTGTCCCGATGCTCCTCCTTCCCTCCTGTTATAAGGATGAAATTATCTCTGCTCTGCCTCAGGCCGCATTCTACATCTGTGCTCCAAATCACCTTTAAGGGACTTCATTGCAATCCCCCTTTTCTTTTCTATAAACACTTACCCCTTGAGGGGCTAGGATCAAGTTCCATGGTTTTAAATATCTGCTCATATCTCTAAGGATGGCCATGAAGCATCTTTGCAGTGTCTACTCCTCACCCTGAACATGCAATTCGTCAGCAAATCCTCTTGAGCTCTACCATTAAAATATACCTTGAATCCAATCCCTTTCGCCAGCTCTACTGCTGCCATCCCAGCAAACCCCAGTCAGCTCTGACCTGGTTTACTGTAATGGCCTTCTAACCCATCTCCCTGCTTTTAATTTTGTCCCCATCTCGATCTAATCTCTCCACACAATAGCTGAGTGATTTTTTAAGGCATAAGGGACATTCTGTAACTTGTCAGATCAAAAGTCTCTTAGGATAAAATCCAACTTTACAAAAGTCTTTTACCTTTACAAAGGTCTTCTTGCTCTTCATTGAACACCCTGGGCTATTGTCCCTGGTTTCTCCTGCCCTGAGATGCTCTTTCCATGGCTGGTTCAGGGCTCTCCTCAAATGTCATCTCTTCAGAGAGGCCATTTCTGATCACCAAATTTTCAAACCAAATGCCCTGACTATTTACTATAAAGTGCACACAGGTATGCACATTTACACCTTATTTACCTTTATTTTTCTTAATAGCATTTTTTGCTACCAGACATCATCTAAGCACTTGCTTACTTATTTATTCATAACATTTGCCCCTCTCAACTTAAGCTCAATGAATTGTTTACTGCTGCTTTTCTAGAATCTCAACCTCGAGTGGCACATAGTAGGAGTCAAAAAAAAATATTTGGTTACTAAAGGAATGATTGGAATTGTTAGAGGCCTTTCATATTAAACTTGAAGTTTAGAAAATTGCAGGTGGACGAGTGTTTGAAAGCAGGCCACTGTTCAAGTCTGAAAGAATTCTGCATGAAGAGCAAAGCCAGCTGTAATAAATGACAATACGACAATACTGTCACTACTGACAGTAGGATATTTGGACAAAGGGGAGAGAATGAGGCAACGGAGGCCAGAATGTGGAGAAAAATGTAAAGTGCTTGATGTTTGCAATAGGTTATTATTAATAATTGGCATGTTGATGTGAAAGGGTTTATAGGTCTCCTGAGCCATTTACTTAATGGCTAAGTAAAATCTTCTTCAGAAGATTCCTCCATTTATGTAAGGGAATGGGTTTGTTAATAGGTTACCGTGGTATACAGGTCCCCTAGAAGTGCTCAGAATAAATGGCACTTCAATGAGGAAAATGCTGAGTGTGTTCAGATGTCCCTGGGAGCCAACCTAATGTAAGTGTCACTCAGGCGATGAACCTGGTCTTCAAGAGGCTACATCGGGGCCTCTTGAGATTGAGTTCTGCCCACGAATCTTAGCTTTCTCAAAGGACATGAAAAAGTAAATGGAATTTTCAGCATGTACTCATAGAATCCAGTTTTATTTTCAATATGAAGAAAGGCATTACTGTTAATTCTGATTTGAAGAGGAAAACAGCGTTCAGATTTGAAGGTAGAATTGCTGTTCGAAAGGATCACCTGGGGATTGCACTAAGGATTTGTATTCTGACTCTTTCCATTTCAGAGTGTGACCAAGTCAGTTGAACTTTGTCCCTGCTTTCTCAGTTTCGTTCTGGAGGTTTCTGTGTTCACAGCGGGCCCTTCTCTTTGCTGCTAACTGAAGATAGGGCTTGAGGAAGTGTTCTCCTTCCACGAGCCTGCGCCACTCCCTAAGCTCGGAGGAGCTGGCCTCTCGGCCTCCTCTGTGGCATGGATGCAGTAATCAGAGAAGCAGACCCAATGCTTTGTGAGGCCCTCACTTGTAGGGTGACCCAGCATCTTGATTTGCCTGGGACTGAAAGGTCGAGGGACATGGAACTTTCTGCGCTAAACCCAGGATGAGTTGATCACCTTAGTGATACTAAGTTCAGGGATAGGACTCTCATACGTGCTAACTTGTGACATCATTAGCTCCATTTCCGGGCAAATTTCTAACCCTCAGCTTTTTCAAGTCCTATGACCTTAGGGATCTCTGCTGAGCTTTTTGAACCCTTCTCTTTCCATTCAATTATATTCACTGAATGGGAGCCTGCAGTTTTCCATTAAGTCTCAAATACAGTCCTTAAAGCAAGAAAAAGAGTACGTTTATAAATTACGTTGATCGCAGTGACCATCTGGCTGGTTGTGTCTCCTCCCCGTTCCAGCTTTCCCTCTGCAGAGGCAGACCCTCCCCTAGACTCTAGGCCTAGTTCTGTTTGTTAGTGAGGAGCATTTCAACAGTCTCAAGCCAACTTTCCTGATTCTGTGCCTTGGACCTGGTATTGGGGTCCATGCCTCTTCCCTACATTGCGCCCTAGACCCCCAACTGGGTCTGCCCTTGTCAAAGTGCCCATGTGCCAACACCTCCTTTTGTAGCAAGCAAGGGCCCAGAGCAGAGTGAGTTTGCTTCTTGCCTACCTTGCTCCTATTTCTGTCAGTTTTCAGCTCCCCACTATTTAAATTCTCATTCTGAAACTTAGAGTATAAAGAAAAATAATTCTATAGTGTATAAAAAACCCAATGGATAATATGAATTACATAACATTTTCCCTTTCTATCAAATATTATAATTAAATTCCAGTTACAGTAAAACCTGCCGTGCATAGATAACTGTGTTTTGTTAGATTTAATCTCTGTTGGTCTCTGAATCAGTCTTCTAGTCTTTTCTAATATTTTATTTTTCCCAGAAGATGTTCATCTTAAAATAATGCTATGTTTTCTCTTTCAGAAGACACTAGGGGATTCTTAGGCAGAGGGGGAGTATTCTAATACAGTTTGCCTGCGGGCCTTTAATAATAGTAATTTAATAATCATAAAAATTAATTATTCCAAGTTTCCCTGTGAAAAAAAGAGGAAAGCTGAAACATGATTGCTGAAAACAGGTAGAACCAGAAATGAGAGTAGGGGGAAGAGAAGTCATGGTCTGTGAGGTCTAGCATCACTATTTTGGAAGAAAAGAAGTGGCTACGGCAAGAAAGACTCCTTTGGGACAGATGTAGAAAAATGACCAGAGAAGACTAAGGCCACTTGGACAAGTTGAATCTCATTACACTAAACTTTGGAAAACTTATCCAGCCAAGGAGATCTTGTGTTGTTTGGAATCATGGCTTTGGAAGTTCAATCAATTAGATGGAAGTTTCCCTGATGGAACTTGTAATGACCACAAGTCTGAGCCTGCCATGAAGCTTCTCATACTACTTTGTAAAAACAATTTTATTTTCTTGAAGAGGGAAAGTAGACTGTTTTAATACCTCTGTGGCATGTAAATGGAAGCCACTTACATTTTTGTGGAGACAGTGCTGTTTTTACTGTGGTGCCTTTTTGGCTAAATGTGTTTGTAATAAATAAAGCTTATATAAAAGCCCATGGGTCTTAAGAGATAATTTTAGTATACCCATGTGATATGTATTATGTGATACACATAGATTATACATACCTAAATATATATATATATAGAAAAATAAATACAGATGTAAAATTAAGAGACAGAATTAAATGTTCCTCAAGATATTTCATGCTACTTTAGCTTAGAGAATGTTTACAGCCCTTGAACCACCTTAGCACAGCTTATGCTAAGACCAAAACCTGAATTTTTTCCTTTTTGAGCCATCAAAAAAAGTCTAATAAGAGAAACAATTTATCTAGGGTACCTTTTCTTCTAAGAGTATCACATAAAGGATGGAAAAAAAGTTTTGAGAGGAAAGCTTATCTGTGTTCTCAAGTCCCAGATGGAGTTGAATTTCTCATTCATGACAAATAAGCCCAAACCCATTCATGGTTTCATCATTTCTTATGCCTCCAATCTTCCTCTGAATGAATCCGTCTCATCCTAAGCAATGGCCTGGTAGAAGCCATGATCCGTGTGGGAAACTCAGGCAAGTTTTTATAATATTGGTGCACGGTGTACTTAAAGTCATTCGCTTTCAGCATATTTCCTAAGAGGCAAGGCAGTGGGAAGAGTAACCTACTTACTTGTATTTATCTTCTGGAGTGAAATGTGCTTTTCCAGTTGTCTCCGTAGTTTCACCTCTGCTCCATATTTTCCAGTGGTCCCATTGTCAGCCAGAATGAAATGGGAATGCATGCTGTTGAGAATAGTGAGCTTGCTCATGGGATTGGACATGGTTTGGTAGGGCCGGACAACCTGCGGGGTTTCAAAAGGAAGAGGCAAGAGTCAAAGAAACAAGATAAAGAAAGCAAAAAATGAAAAGGAGAACCAGGTAGCGTGGAAAGAGAGAGAAAAAGGAAACTGAGTATCTGGTACAGCGAAAGTACAGTCTACATCCTCTTCCTAATATTGCTTAGGGAGAAGTAAGATTTATGGTAAAAAAGTTTCATTCATTCATTTCAGATCATGCTTAGAGGACTATTTATTTATTTATTGAATTCAGACAGAACCTAGGGTTTGTGTTTTTGATACACTCAAAAACTGGCACATCAAAGAATGTCCCGTTTTAAAGTGAATCTTTTGTTTGCTAATGAACCAAAGTGAATTTCTTAAATAAAGCTATTTACTTTCTCTTCTGTATCATGTCCATTCTTGAAAAGGCATACAGGCATAATAGAGAAACCATGATTCTCAATACTCAAGGGGAGGTGATCTGTGATATTCTGTGCCATACCCATGCAGATAGCTCAAGGTTTGCTATTTAAAATCAACGCTATTCTTACTAGATATTTTATTTAGGTGGAACTCTCAAGTGCATAATAATAGTCTCATAAAATGAATATGAATCAGGCCCAAAATGCTTATCTCAGTCTTAGTCTACTTTTAAAAAATTGTTTTAATTTCATGGTGAATTTCTCCACCTAAAAGAAAGCAATTTTCAGTGTGGCCTTTCAGATTTTTTTTAACATAAAAATAAAACTAACACCTACTGTGGGACAGCTGTTTTTCATACATTATATTCCTTGCAACAATCCTATAAGCTGAAATGCTGTCATGTTCATTTTGTCAATGAGGAGACTGAGAAATGGAGAGGAAAAGTAAGTTTTCCAGGCACTACTGCAGTCGGAACCAGAATTCACACCCAGATTTGCCTGATTCCCAAATCTATACTTATTCTATTTTCCTATACTGCTTAAGACACAATAGGAAGAGAAGAGGATACGTTGAAATACAAGGAGTATGTTTTAATAGTTCTCTTTGGGAACATTCCACAGGCTCATTATTCCACTACCTCAGTACAGTTAAAATTGATAGGACAGAAATAAACATTGCTGATTTTTTTCCTGTGCTTTTGTGTGGTGTGTACATTTATTATCGAGTTGGGATGCTCTCATTCAATTTCCGTGTGTAATTACTATGAAAAACTGTAGTGAGATTAAATAGTTTGTGAAAGGAATTACAAAATGGTTTAGGAAGGGCAATATTCAATAGTACAGAGCTCATGAAAGTAATTTTTTAGACCCTGAGGCTGGTTTCAAAACCTCTATATTTCTATGTGCCTGGCAAATAGAATGTATTCAGTAAATAGTGAATGAATGAACAGGAAAACTCTGAGACCGACATGCTTTTGTTCAACACTGAAAACAAACCAACCAACCCTCTCTTCTGAATTGTTTGGGACTTGTGCTAATCTAAATTTAAAATGTGTAAATAATCTCAAGCCTTTGAGATATGATTCATTCCAATTGTTATATGCCTTATTTGTTAATATATCATTAATATAACATTAATTCATAGCTTCACCTTAGTTGACTCTTCTTGATCAAAGAAGCCTATGACTTTTTATTGTCCCTAATAACAACATTAAAAATAATAAATCATTTTATTGTCAATAATTCCCTTGTCTAGATGACTTAATGAGAGACCCCAAAATATCGAGACAGTAGTTTGCTAACTCCATCCTGAGCTCTCTAAGAAGCGTAGATCTCTTGGGGTTGAAGTTCCCATTTTATTGTTACTCACTTTTTATCATAGAACATTCATCCTAAGGCAGAGTGCCAGTTAATAAATATTAAAATTTTGCTGAAAGAGGCTTAGCAGAAAGATTTTCTCCTATTCTTAAAGTGCCCCGCATGTGCTTTTTGAGAAAAGAAAATGTTTTTGATTAAGTTACTGCTGTCTCTTTTAGCAGTTCCCCTAAAGCTCCATGCGAGGATGGAGATACAAAACAATTTGGAGAGAAGCAAGAGAAAGTAGATTTTCTGCAGGTTAAAACATGTGTGATGGTGAATCTTGGGTATTTGGATTGGCTAAGGCATGAGTCCACATTTTGAATTCCTGAGAACCTAATTAACGACCATCAGTGAAAGTAAATTTTCAGATGAATAAAGGGATAAAAATGATTTGGGGCCAAGCTGATGTACTCGCTGCAATTTGTGAATGAAAGAACATATTTAAATCATCTGACTATTTTATATATGTGTTCTCTTCACCGCTGATTCTAAGGGCATTGATGCTTCAGTCTTCTGAGCATTTTCTTATGAAATGTGGCTAAACAGCTTTTGGGAATACTGTACATCTGACTCTGGCATGGCAAAAGGGTCAAGTTTATAGTATCATGAATCTTAATTTCTTCATCTTACTGGTTCCCATTTCTTTTCCTCTCATGGGATACACAAGTTAAAGGTGATCATATTTTGGCAAAGAGTCTGCCGGCTGGATAATAAGGAATATAAACCTGAAAAATAGGTAAAATGCCCTAATTTATTTTTCAGTCATCATTGGAAGAAGATGTATTGAATTCTAGAACAATCCTGAGCATCTGAGCCATGGGAATCTGTTTGAATCCAGCTCTACCAATGGCTTTGTGACTCTGAGTTTCACTGTGGTTTTTATTTGGGGGTGGGGGGTAGTGCACGGTCTGGGAATTGAACCTGGGTCTCCCCAATAGAAGGCAAGCATTCTACCACTGAACCACCCTTGCACCCTTCATTGTATTTTTAATCTGTAAAAGGGAAATGATAAAACCTCTTACCTCACCGGGATTAAATGAGATTATCAGTGCCAAGTGCAGTGCGATGGTTAAATGTTAATTCCTTCTCCAGCTCTATTGTATGTTACCAACAATAAACTGATTTAACAGTTATAAATTAGTAACCAAAATGAAACAATGAGAGACAAATCATTGACTTTTTTCTAAAGAGATTTAAACCAATGTATGTGAGTAAAGGGGAAAAAAAGAGCAATCAGTTGGCAGAAGATGTAAGGTGTTTTTTCTTTGCCGTGTCTTCCCAAGCATCTAAGAGATGCTTTGAAACTATTCAGCTGGTTAACTACAAAGTTGGAAATTACTTCCCGAATAGTTCAGAGAAACTATTTTGGTCTCTCTCGCCTACAAAACCCACTTATTGTTCTTCATAACAAACACACTGGCAGTCTGTTTTTGTTTGGTTATAATTTGCATATCAACAAAAAGATTTGCTGATCTTCCTGTTGGGTTTTCCAAATAGAAAAAATAATGTATTTTTATCACATGAATACAAATGAATTTTTCCCTCTGAAGAAAATGTAGAGGTAATGCAGCCTGTTTCATTTGTAAGAGCTCATAAAAAGAGGACAAGTTTCTATGAATTATATATACACAGGTACACACACACACATATATGCCTACGTGGGTTTGTACAGTAAATAAGAAAGTCGTGACATGTTCATAACCTACAGTTATATTGGATTACTCTAGCATATATTTCACCAGGTTTTCTTGGGAGAATTAAGCACTAAGGTTCTATAGCATCCATTGCTTAGATTACTTTCTCTCCAAAGCATTTATCCTGGTTATCTACCACTTTTGGGAGAATTGAGAAAACAGTCACTCAAGTCATTTTCCGTGTTTCCTATTCAAAGACGGAATCTGGCTTGAGAAAGGCCACGTGGTATCTGAAAGGCATTACTATAGAGTAATCTTTCTTCATCAGTAAATAGAAAAGCACCCATGCTTAGAAAGGGAAGTGGCTTAGTAGTGGATTTTCAACATAGCATTCCCCAGACATCATGGACCAGAAAACCTCTAAAAATGACATTTTACCTCTCTCTTGTCCCTCAAACATAAATGAGAGAATTCTTCACTCATTAATCCATTGTATATCACTTAGGACTGGTTCATTGGTTAAATTTGGGGCCAAATGTTGCTGTACAAGTTGGTTCTGAAATAAAGAGTACGAGATGAAATGGAACTGTTTAAGAGCTCAATGGATGTGAGACCCTTTACAGAAGGCATAGGAGGGCCCTCATCATTTCCAGGAGGTGAGTGATCTAGAGACATTGTGTAAATACTCAGCGCCATTCATGTTGGCCTCAGACTGCTGTATTTATTTTCCCTGGATGGGTTTAAGTGAGTCATTTGGAAGCTGATCTAGGTCACCCGCCAGTTGTTTTCACACATGTTCTGGTCTCACCCAGGAGTACTTAACAGAATTCAGGAGATGTGAGTTCTGGTTCTAGTTCCTCTAGCTACTAATTTGTAGCCTTGTGCAAGTTTCTGAATTCCTTCTTGCATTTGTGTGGCGAGCACAGTGTTGGTTGATGAGATGCAAAATCTAACAGCTAGCTTGGTACTATTTCATAATAAATATGCAAAATATATTTACTGAAAGGAACTTTCTGGATCACAGTTTTCCCGTCTGTAAAGTAGAGGAACTTGACCACAATTTCTAAACTTTTTACCTCTAAAATTGAGTCTGGACAGCTTAGCTAAAGAGTACATTTATTATTTTCAGGGTATTTAGAACCCTATGACCTTCCTTGTGTGTTGATGTCATGAAAAGTAGTTCTCCTGTATGCTGGGGTCTCTTCTGTCTTATAATGCTTTCTAAAATGCAAGACAGTCTGGTCACCGGGGACTCCTTTTCTGAACAGAATTGAGTAAAATCAAGTTAATCAGGTTTTTGATTCATCAATCACAGGTCCTCTGCAATCCCAGGTCTCATTATATATTGAGTTGCATAGCAACAGGCAAGCAGCAGAGTAAGGGATGCCATTCTTTACCTGCTAATATTATCATGATTTTAACTGAAACAGGAAGAAAATTTATAGACCATCTACTGTATGTCAGGCCCTGTGATATACTTTCACATGGATTAATCCATTTCATACTTATTTTATAGGTAAAACTACAGAAGCCCAGAGAAGTGAGATGTCTTGGCCAAATTTACCCTTCTAATTATGTTCTTTCTTCTAGACCACATGTGGATATGCAGATTTTAAATTCCTTTACAGGCCAGGAGACATTATGAGAGGTCAGAGGATCTAGTCTTATTGTAAATGTTTAAAGGAGAATAGGGTTGGTTTTGCATTCGGACATTTTTGCCCGTCACTCAGCTGGGCATTAAAATGCTTTTCTCTGACAGCTGATCAGATTATTTGCAGATGAGTCATCTGGAATTGAACGTATACAGAGGTCAGGAAAGGAACCAGCAGGTGGCAAAATGGGGTTTGTGCTTTGGAGAAAGAGGAACAAAAGGGTTGACAAGGTTCTCTTTGGATCAGGCGTCTATTTCTAGGAGGGATGAGGGACTTGCTGAGATACCACCGAGAAATGGGAAGCAACCTCTGCATTTGGAATAAAGGAACATGGGGATGGAGAAAATGAAACAGAGGAAAAGAAAGGCTCTGTGGGTCCCCATAATCATAGAGGGGCCTGAGCCAGCAGTGACACTGCCTTGTTATTTTGTATTCAGGCAGCTTAGCTGTAAGTCTAGGTATAAAGCGGGGTCACAATCCAGACAAGAAACCAGCAAACCCAGGGATCCGTCTTCAAAGAGTGCCCAGTTACTTTAGCTGTGTGACTCCCATTCAAATCCATGGTAGGAATAATTACATCTTTCTGCAGCACTTTGACAATATGTCCCTCCACTTGCATACGGCAGAGAGATATCCAGCCCTCATTCCACCATTTCCGCTCAAATATACCCACCTCCCTTTGCCTTGTCCTGAGGGAAATCAGGTACCATTCAGCACAGGGTTTACAGGCAATGGGAAAAGGAAAGGCCCTTGAGTTCTGAAAGGGGTCACTTCCTTTAGAAGTCGACACAGATTAGTGTGGCGATTCTAAAATATGTTTACAAATTCTTTGCAAGTCTTCCCTTAGAGTGGGCTGGACGTAGTGACTAGTTTCTACGGGACAGAATAAAACAGAAGTGGTGGTGTGCCACTTTTAAGACTAGTTCATAAGAAAGCTTCCTCTGCCTCTCTTGAATCGTTTACTCCTGTGGGGGATGCCAGCTGGTATGTCATGAAGACAATAAAACAGCTCTATAGAGAGGTCCACGTGAGAAGTAACTCCTAGCCACAACCAGCAAGGAATTGAGTTCTCCTCCCACTGGACATGTGATCAAATGACCTTGAAAGAGGATCCTGCAGTCCCAGTGGAGCCTCCAGGTGACTGCAGGGGTAGCCATCATCTCGGCAGCGATGTCATGAAACTCTGAGCCAGGAGCACTCAGATAAGTCATGCACAAATTCCTGACCCACAGGAACTATGAGATAATACATGTTCATTATTTTAAACCACTAAGTTTTGGGGATAATTTGTTATACAACAATGGATAACTAATACAATAGTGTGTTAGCATTATCTTCTTTAAGACCCCAGAATATATTCTCTCCTCTGTCTTCTGAACCAGTTGACGCATCATAATCTAATTCTTGTTGGGTGCTCTGTGCTGTCTAACATTCTTTCCTGGGCTCTGATCCATTCTGGTGCCTTTCCTCCATCAGTCCCATGACTAATATCCTCCACGATCCTCACACCTCTGACCTTAAGACCATCCCTCTCCACCTGGCAGACGATGTGACCTGTGCTCCTACAAACTTGCCAGTTAAGTGAACCTAAGCATGTCTCCTACCTTCTCTGTCTCCATCTGCAAATGGAGACTAATAACAATTGTAACTATCTCATTGGCGTTTTGTGAGAATTAAATGTGATATAAACTTCATAGGGCAATGCATTTACGAACACTGAATAAGTGTAGTTGTTATTATTATAGAGAAGCAGTATTGCCTAATAGGTAGGGAATGGTCTTGGGAGCTAATGTCCTAGATTTAAATTACAGCTACATCCTCTGCTAGCCACCTAACATGGGCAAGTTACTTAACCTTTCTGTATTTAGTTTTATCATCACTAAAATGAGGATGATGACAGTAGCAACATTAAAAATAAAAATTCAGGAATGACATTGTAAGAATTAAAAGATTTAGTATATGTGAAAGGGCTTAAAGGGTACTGACAATAAACTCTACAAGTGTTCTCTGATTTATTATTATTGCTATTATTATTATTTCAGAGATAAATGATAAAGCACCAGGCTGAAACCCATTCAACTTATCCGCACTGACTCCCTGCATGTACACACTTTTTCTCCATCACTTATGACAGTACAGGTGGTTAATGCATCCCCTTCCTTCTGGCTCCTTCATCTCAGGGATTCTCCAGGACTTCATCAAATCTCTTCCCTCTCTCCCTTTCTCCCTCGCCTCTATCAACACATAACTCAAGTCTCTCCCATCTTGACAGAAAAAGATCCTTCAATCTAGGATTCTCTTCATCTATCCATATCTCTCTTCTTTTTCACAGCCAAATCTCTTAAAATAGCTGTCTCTGCCTGTGGTCTTCACCTCTTTACCTCCTTCTCCCTCCTCAATCCAAACCCACTGAAATGTGCCTTGCTCCTTCAGCATTCCATTGAAGCTGCTTTGATCAATGATGTCTTTCTTGAGAAACTGGATGGACACTTATAAGTCCTTCCCTTTCCATCCTCTGGATAATACTTGCCATTGCCCTTCATTCCATCCTTCTGGAAAACACCCTTGGCTTCCATAGCATTGACTCTGTGGATTGCTCCTTCCTCTCTGGCATTCCATTGGTCTCCAAGGTGGGGTACTTTCCCTCACTAAATGTGGAAGAGCATCAAGACCCAATCATAGGCCCTTCTTTCCCTCACTCCCCACATTCTCCCTTGATGATCTCATCCATCACCAAAGCTTCAATTACCCCCTATATGTAGTTGCTTTCCAAATACTAAGTCAATAGCCCTGTTCTCATTCCTGAGCTTCAGACTCATGTACACACTGGATAATTCAAAGGAGCTTCAAAATCAACATGCCCAAATCCCAAATGCAACATTAGCTTCAACAAAACTGTGTTCCTCATGGAAGTGAATGTGACAGATGCCTGGGCAGGTAGCCAAGGACCTGAGTGTGGTCCAGGCTCTGCCACTATTGGCTCTTCCCGCAGACCTGTAACAGACTTGGGTGGGTTTCATTGCCTTCTCTGTTTCCTCTCTTTCCCTGGAAACATTTTACCTAACCTAGTCATAGGAATCCAGAAATCCCCATACAAGAACCAGTAAAGGGAAGATTTCTGAGTTTACAATATGAAGTCATATTTGGCTGGTCTCAGAAATCAGTGAAAAATGTGCCACCTTGATAATGACTGACATCAGCATTAGCAATCAACTTTTTTCTTGGCTTGAAATATAGAGATGAAATCAAAAGAATATTTCCCAATTAAATGCAAGCATTCATTCCTAAAGGCTATAAATTTCTGAGAATAAATCTCTAGCATAGAGGAGTTGAAGATACCACTGAATCTGAAGATAATTTAATAACCACATAAGATGATATGTTAGAAAGCTACCCAAATAAAACCGCTTTTTTATGATTATGGATAGATTTTTAATTTGGCATCTGTCTCGTTATTTTGGGTTCAGGACAAGATAAATTACAATGGCTTCAAAAGTTGTTCAATTACTTGAAACAATTCTGATCAGATTTTTTCTAACTAAGGAATTTCAGTCTAAAATGTGTTATATGAAAATATAATTCATTGGAAATTCTTTCTTCACTTTATACTGGTGATATTTTCATAATCCTCTGTCCAGGCAGAGATTTTCTATTTGCAAGTTCAGCTCATTGTTATAAAATATTTGCCAATATCTCAACTAGCAATAAAACATAATATTATTAAATATTTTAAAATTTTCTTTCCTTATGCAACATTTTGCTAGATAAGAATTTAGGCTTTGGAGACAGTTGGTCTGGGCTCTAATCCTTGTTTAGCTTCCCAACTATAAAATGCGTATAATAAATATTTCATAAGGATAATTAATTCGTGCATCAGATTCAAAGTGAGAACTCAATAAATTATAGTTATTATCATTATTGTACTCAGAAATCACATGAATGTAGACAGATCAAGTGTTTTTAAAGTTCACTTAGAGATGAAGAAATCGAATCTAACAGAGTTTGTGTCTTGTCAGTGCCTTAGATTCATGCAAAGTATTACATTACGGGTTATAATGAAACAAAGAAAATGAACAATTCAATCTCTTTTTAAGGAGTTTTTGATTAAATTGGAGAAGACAGTTGTGGGAGAATTACAATTGGTTCTGAACATTATAGGTAAAGTGAGTCAGAGAAGATGCCTTGGTGTAAGTGAGCCTGAAACGAAATTTGTTGGAAATGAAGGATTCTGTTTTGTAATAGAAAGGGACAGTAGGAACAATACAAAGAAGTCAAAGAGGCGGCATTAATCTCAATAGCTGAAATTGTGTACGTTCTCATGTCCAAGTGACAGGACAAAAAAATTATTATCATCTCAGAATTCATAGCCTTACTCCTTATCGAAGTCTGTTGTTTTGATCTATTCATTGAGAAAAAAAGGGGTTGGTTATACAGAGTGGAAGATATTTGCATTTCAATCAACAAAGCTAGTTCTATCACTCATTTGGGAAGCTCATGAATCTTCCAAAGGTTTTAGAGAAAGGTCTCTTCTCATTGTGTACTATTTTGTCCCCATATACCCAGCATGCTGAACCCTCACCATTCACCTCTCACCTTGAGTTGAAACATAAGAAAATAGTTTTACATGTAGTTGCTTGGTTAATAAAAGCCCCTACTATAATCATGATAACATAATTAATCTTGGGGACATGATTATTGATAAAGTTGTGGTAAATTTGTGAATTAGATAAGATTCATAATAATATTTTTTCATAGTGTTTACTTTTTGCAACTTAAGTTTCATCAGGCCTAATCCATCTTGACCAACATTTATGAGCTCCTCCTACTTTGTGTGAAATTCTAAGTCAGGCTCAGAGAATCCAAAGAAACTCGTCCTGTCCTCAAGTAATTGGTCTAGCTAAGAGACAAGACTTGAACAGGAGGCAGAGAGCCAAGTCAATCTCATATGATGGCTGGGAAGAAGCAGTGTATAAAGTGAATGCTTCGGACCATCTAGAAGCAGAACCAAGGACAAGTTAGCTTTTCCTCTTTATGTTAGGATGGTATAGGTATATAAAATAGGTATTCACCTTTACAGTGCCATTCTAAAGGGATATTCTAGTTCCAAGATGAATAGCAACTGCTATGTCTACTACTTCTACCAATACAAAAGTAATTCTAATAACACTTGAATGTTCAGCTGCTAATGGTATTCATCTGAGATCCAGCCCTACCGTAACAAAATCATCTTTGTTTTCCATCAATTTGGAAATAAATTTGCCATAAGAAAATATCAGACTTAAAAAAATAGATATTTTATTTTACCCTTATATTTATTTCAAGAAAATTTGTAGATTTCCCTTGACACTTATTTTGCACTATTTCAACATTATTCTGGATTGCAGACAAGTTTGACCAAAAACGCAACTTTTCTAGTTTTCTCACATGATAGCATTTTTTGTGTGTCTCTTTACATATATGTATTTCTCTGTCTATACATACATATACACAGAGGCCGAGGCAGATATGTGATATGTGTATCATAGGGGCTTTTGTTCACAGGGTGGGGTGAGGGGAAGTGGGGATGCATGGGCTGGGAATCAAACCCGGGTCTCCTGCATAGCAGGCGAGAAGACAACCCTGAACCACCCATGCACCGCTACATGATCGCATCTTTTTTTTTTTTGCATGGGCAGGAACTGGAAATTGGACCCAGGTCTCCAGCATGGCAGGCGAGAACTCTGCCTGCTGAGTCACCGTGTGGTTGCATTTTTTTTCATGATTTCATGATTTAGTGGTCAAGATTTTTAATAACACATTAGGTATTTTTCCTCTGCTACCTAATGTCTGATGCTAAAAAGTTTATTTTTGATGTTTATTACATGTCAGTGTGATAATATAAAATGGGTAAAAAGGATAGAAGACATTAAATGAAGTTAGTTATGAAGGTTGTTTTATCTATTGAATATGTTGGTAGGCAACATATTCTTCATAGAATTTAGGAGATTTTTGCCTGCGTTTTATTCAAATACTTCTTTTTGTGCAAACTAGCATCAGATGACTTTTTAATATGTCACTTTATAATAGTGAACACATAAAATATATCTCAAATGATTCCAAAATCCTGTACACCAAAAGAGCACTTGTGTTCCAAAATAATCTACAACTGGAAAAACCAACTCCATTATCATACAAGAGCTCAAGGAGTCTATGTGTATTCCAATCCCTCAATTTGGGGGGAAGAACATACAAGAGTGGTCAAAATTTATTAAAACTTGCTCAAAGTTTAATTGAAAAACTAAAACACAACTGTGTCTCCTGTGCTTTCTACAACCTGCCAATTCCATTTCCTTTTCCCAATGTTCTTTCTGCCTGTTCACCTGGTTCTTTGCAAGGCATGGTTTGACTTTATTAGACCTCTGTGAGCAGGGATGATGACTGCACAGATTTTACTGAACATACGAGTAGGTTTTTCTGCCCTCCTCACTGGCATCAGGATTATTTTTAATTGGGAAGTCGATGTCACTAAGTCCCACTGGCATGTTGAAATAGTAAGAAGTAATGGAGAGAAAGGAAAGAAGAGGTAAAAAAAAGAGTGGGTGGATGACTTAATTTTGGTTCCCTGGGAACTGATTCAGTTTCTTTTCAGAAGCATAGACACCTATGTGACAGGACATAAAGTTATATTTTCAGAGCTGCTGGTTGTATGGCTTGTTAATGAATGGTGAAATGCATTTAGTAGGTCACAAGTCATATTTTAAATTTTAATAGGTTAGATTTGGAGTGAAAATAGTAGAGTGCATTGCCCTTAGGAAGATAAGTATTGTTTGGGCAATTTCTGTTTCTTTCTATAAATATATGTATGTATATATATATATTTTTTGGATCAGGATGTAAAATTTAAGTTTTGCTAAGAATTGTGGTCAAAATTGTTTGAAAACTACTGTAAAAAGAACATAACTTTAAATCCTTTCCCCTTAGATTATTCCCATTGTAGAAAATTAAAGAATAAAGAAAAGTAAAAGGAAAAAATTTCTCTCTGATAACCTGAGCATCAGAGATAACTACTATTATTATTTTGGCTTTTCTTTTCTTCTAGTCTTTATACACACACATATATAGACGTGATCTATACATATATTGCATATATAATTTGATATCTTTGTATTTTATATATTGAGTTCCTTTTCTTTTCTGCTTTGTGTGTGTACACCTTTGCCCTGCTCTCAGTTTTCTCTCCTGGGCACTCCTGAGTTTGGATTAAACATAGGTGGTCCAGATATTCTATAAATTATTTTATCTGGTCAACAATTTTGCCAGTTTGAAGAGGGATTCCTATGCCAGCATGAAGAAAAAGAAATGAATTTGTGAATTTTTCATTCTTTTTATTTTGCAGAAATCTGTATAATTGCCTGACATATATTCTTAGTTTGCATTATACGAGCCTTCCATTTCAAATTAAGGAGTCATATTCATTTAATACTTTCATGTGGCCACAGGTCTAATTGTATGGCAAATTATCTCACATGTAACTTAATGCATTTTTAGCTTTTCAAATTCCAGAATAACAGAAGAATAAATCCCAACTTTTCTAATTCTCATATTTAATTGCCAAACACTTTAAATAAGTTTGCAAATTTACAAATGAGAATGAAAGATCAGTTCTTGTTTTCAAATATACTGCTGCTTGCCATCATGGACTCACTATCATTCTATTTTACTGTTTACCTATACTGATTTATATAATATAACAATGAACTAGTTTTAATTTATAAAATGCTACATTAATTACATTTTGGGTAAATTACATATAATATTTAGAACCTATCTTTTGTATTGTTCAATAAAACTATTTCTGAGTCCAGGGTTCAGAAAATGGGTTTTTGAATGTCTATTAACAAAGTGAATTCCAGCTAGTTTTCTTGCTTTCTTCTTCAAGAATCTCAAGAATTTACCAGGGATGATTCTTCCAACTCAGCAAGGAAAGTAAATTTAATATAACTATTGTCTTTCTGCAGTTATGTACGATTAACAAAACAAGCAAATAAAATGACACAAAGAAAGGTAGTGGGCCAGCATTCTCGGCAAATGCTTAAGCCACAGAGCTGATTATTTGGTTACTTTCTCTGGAATAAAGAAATAATCAGCTTCTGCTTATCTATAGTTCATCTCAACAAGAAAGTTCCCAAATAGTCCCCAACCCACATAAAATTGAATAACAACAACTCAGATTTACAATAGAGATCCTGCAGCTATGAACGTTCCAAAGTAACTTCTGAGTGATCACAACATTTTAAATAATTAATCTATTCGTTAATAATTTACGTTAAATGCTTTTGGTGTTGAGGGTATTTTAAGTATTTGAATTCTTTAAAAAGATTCATTTATTTTAGTTTACTAACATCCATTTAAGAGCCCCACTTGAAAACTAATACAAGTATTTCCTAAGTTAAAAAACAGTGTTTTATAGAATATAAAGTGTTCCAGATACTCTGAAAAATTACCAAATTCTCTGAAAAAATTAATAATACCTACTTTTCTAGTCAGTACTGTCTACATAACACTTGGGGAAATGCTATTGAGTCAGTCAATGTGTGTGTGATATACAACAGCCAGTAAATTTTAGTTAAGAGAATATACTAATAAACTAATATCTTATTTTTTACCCTACATATACTGGACAAATTAACATTTCACACATAATTTGGAAGCATTGATACGAATACATCTTGTCACTCAAAAAAAAGTTTGTGGAGGACTTAGTTTTGTTTGCTGTTTTTTCTCAATAACAGTTGACTTTTCATTCAAATTATTTTGCATTGCATTTTAAAATTTTCATATATTATGTAGCATTGTATTGTAACACAGTAGAAGAAGCAGTTTAAGACCAGTTAATGCCCAAACTCTTTTGATTTTTTTCCTATTTGCTTTATTCGGCTCAAACAGACCTCAGGGAACTTGAGAAAAAGCTACTTAAGCACATTTGAAATCTACTATGGCAGGCTTGATTGGGAAGGGAGGGCTATATTGATGTGATGCAGAGAAGCAGTGATACATTATTAACTGCTAAAACTGGGGGAAAGCGAATAAAATAAGGCAATCTGTTATAGCTGAACTGCTGCATAGCTACAATTCATATCAATATAATTTTGAGAAGCGTTAAAGTCTGGAGGTCAGTAGAAGAGAATGAGCCTTTAAGGGAATTTGGAAATGATCTGGTTTTGGTTTGAAAAAAAAAATAAAAGGAAGAGACCCCTAAAAATAAGATAAGCACTCAGAAAAAAATAGGACAAAGTTGGATACCCGACAAAATCATAGGATGGATGTCAGAATAAGAAAGAGGCTGGTTCCCTGCGGACTTTGGTGAAGGACTCGTGAGTAGCCACAGAAGGCAAATAGGAACTTTACTCTGCCCACCCGCCCACCCAAGCACTCAGCAAGAGAAAGGCCTACCAGGGACGCTGCAGACTGGAATGGAAAGGATCTCTGCCTCTGCAGCTCTTCAGAGCTAAGTGAAGAGTACTCAAATAACAAAGACGCTAAAGCCTTGGGAGGGGGAGAGGGCAGGAGAGCCCCAGTTCAATGTATTAGTCAACGAGTGCTCATGGCTCTATACTACGTGGTTTATGTTAATTGATCCTAAGGTAACTGTACCAAGAGCACTTGGAAGATTGGATGAGGGGGGGAAGACCACTATTTGATTTAAACAAAAAAAAGGGTAGTTAATAAGTCTTACTTGGGACGGTAGGTACTTTTTTTTTTTTGTATGCTGTATGACGGGGGTCCTATTTCATTCTTTCTCCATGTGCGTCCCCTTATTGCAGCACCATTTGTTGAATTTTTGTTTGTTTGTTTAGGAAGTGCACGGGCCGGGAATCGAACAGGGTCTCCCGCATGGCAGGCGAGAATCCTACGGCCGAATTACCCTCGCAGCTTGGCTTGGCACGGCTCTTGATCACCAGAATTTAAATGGAGTTTACATAGGTTGTTTTTGCAAATAAGTAGTCTCCCAGTAAGCTAATCCTCATGTGAGCTCCACTTTGGAAGACAGGGGACTCAAGAGTATTATAATATGCATGTGTAGAACACTACTTTTTATTTTATTCTTCACGTATCCCCTCTAAGAGAAATAACCTCTAAAAGAACATGAGGTAAAGGGCAGCCCCGGGACTTACATCTCTACCAATCAGGTCCTCCTGGTTCTCCACAATGCCCCAGGGGGCGAGCCCTATGGTGCATATCTTTCCCCGAGATTTAGAAGCATGGTCCTTCAAGGCGTCTCCGACATGACGAATAACACCTATGGGGAAAAAGAGACAGGCTAATCTCGTCTTGTAAAGCAATTACCTTTCTATCGCTTTCAAGGAATGGTGGTAACCATTTCACAGAAGGTTAAATGCATTGAATATAAAATTTTGACACATTTCTATACAACCAATTTATATTTAGGACAGAACATAAACTGGTTGGAATGCCAGATCAATTTACCCTAGATTTGTGTGTGAAGTCTAGCAATGTATTTCTTATCCTAATTTATATGTTAAAAATAAAAAAGTGTCTGATGTCCGTAAACAGAAAAACACAATTTTTTAAACGTAGAGAATCTTTTTTTTTTTTTTGCATTGAATCATGGTGAATTGCTCCTATGTCTAGGAACTAAGACCTTGACTATATCCTGTAAAAAGCATCATATATAATATTAAATCTACGCCATAGTTTGTGGATAAGGGTGGTCATTTGAATGGAGTTGTTTTTACCTACTGTTTTGTTAACTTTAACTTCATTTTCCTATTTATGGACATGTGGAACTTCTTCTTTTAAGGGAAGCTTTGACATATTCCATGGAGAATTCATGATAAAAACAATATACATACACCTTTGTATCTTCATTCTTCTCATTGTTCTCCTCTTCTGCTATCAGAACCTTACCAATCACAGTGTTAAAAGGGAAAAAGCAATTCACAAGACAGTAGGCAAGCTCCCCCTCACCTCTGTCGCTTTCCTGTCATAACCTGCGCCTCCTATAAAGACATAAATGATTCTAGAGGTTCCAAAGAATTCTTACCCATCTTCTATGTGGACACTTGGGACATTGTCTATTATTTTTCTTCTTTTATGAAATAGCAAAAGAGGAATGTAGGGGGCAACCTCCCTGTCACCTCTGTTACATTTAAAGAAGAGGCACCTTCTAACCTTTTAATCTCCCTCTCTCAAATGATATTTTTGGGGGAAGAATTATGAAGTACATTCTCTAAAATAAGATATTTCTACTTATCAAAATTCTACCCAGGGTGAGCCATGGTGGCTCAGCAGGCAGAGTTCTCCTCTGCTATGCTAGGTGCCCGGGATCAATTCCTGGTGCCTGCCCGTGCAAAACATAAATAAATAAATAAAAACTCTACCCATTCGTCATGGAAAAATTCTCATCTAGTGCCATCTCCCATGTGAAAGCTCAGTTGGATGTGATCGCCTATTTGAGCAAGATTTCAGTTCATATACCTTGACTAGCTCAATACATCACCTAAGATATTCTGCCATGACTGACGATGATATGTGAGGATTCTCCTCTAATAGTAAAGCTCCGTGAGGGGAAGGTGGGAGCGCTGGTATCTTACTTGTCTTCACATACCACAGGGCCCTGTACGCAGTTAAGGCTCAAAACTGTGCACCAAACTCACTACTAACTAATTACATAAACGCACCAGGCAGTCTGATCACGGGCGAGGGCTACTTGTGGTAAATAACTTCATTCTGATATACCCATAAGATCGAATGGAAAGCTCCTCCTTTAAAACGTCAAAAAAAGTAGCATAAATGACTACTAACCCATGTTAAATTGTGCTTGGAGGGTTAGGAAGAATACCAATTTCACTTACTAGTTTATCTATGGATCATTTAAGTGAGATTATTTAGTTAAGAAAAAAAAAGGAGTACAGCTGTGAATATTGGTGTTAACTATTCCCTTTTGGCAGCCTAACTTCACGGCACTACCCTCGGACTGCCGCAATTCTATGATCATTTCTCTCCTATCCCGAGTGCCCCATCATTAAAACCTCACTTTGGGTAATGGACTGAACACTAAGCCTGGAGTGAAGCAGAGATGAATTGTGGTCAAAAGAATTTATGTCCTACATTCCTCTTTTGCTATTTCATAAAAGAAGAAAAATAATAGACAATGTCCCAAGTGTCCACATAGAAGATGGGTAAGAATTCTTTGGAACCTCTAGAATCATTTATGTCTTTATAGGAGGCGCAGGTTATGACAGGAAAGCGACAGGCTGATTCATCACAGGCAAGTGATGGCCACCTAAGCTGCGAGTCAGACTTGGAGCCTAAAACCCAAACAGTCACTGGGATGAAGTTGCTCAGTAGATATTTGATTACTACAAGGTCAGCAGTGAAGAGCTGATACAGCGGGTCATTCTAAGATCATATCCATTTCCAAACTGAATCGGGAGCAGGGGCAGGCTGCAGAGTTCATGGCTGGAATGTACCTCCATAGTTGGGAGCTGAGTGTTCACAAATTCTAGGTATTTAGGAGAATTCTGAGTGCTTGTCTTGCTCAAACATCATCAAAGCTTCAAACACAAGGAACATTGTCTGAACATTTTATGTAAATTGGAATAAAAACTCTAGCTGGTCCAGGGTTATGTTCAACATGCCCCACTGACTCCAAATGCCTGCACACATACAGCCTAGGAGCCTTGTAACAGGTTTGGACTGACTTACTGCAGCACTATTTGTGTACTTCCCATTTGGCACTTCTGACTCAGGCTGGGGAAATATGTCAAAAAAATTTACAGGCATCCATTCCATTAGCTGTTGCACATTAATAAGTTTCTACAGAGAAGCACTTAACCGTAAGTGGGTTTATAAGAACTGATTTGACAACCTGCCTTATAACAATAGAGAAACTCATTTGGCAGGTAGAAAAAAAAATGCTTGGAATTCATAGTGGGGTGTGTCTACCACTGGTGCAGGGCAGGGGTGATTTAATAAAATATCTTAAATACTAAACATATAAGACCCCTGACTTCGCTGTAAAGATTTATGTCCCAGATGGAAACCACACTTAACAAAAATCAAAGCTGTTTGGGCCCAAACTCGGTATCGCTTAAAAAACAGAGGCAGAAATTCCATTCATAGCAAAAATTATCCCTTAAAAAAAAAATAATTCAATGCTTACATGACAACCTGGGCTGCTGAAAATATCTTGTGAAATTCCAGTGATCACATTCGCAAATTTTGTACAGTCACCTCCTAGGCATTCCAACCTGCTTCTTATATTTAAATAGTTCTACTCTGTTAGAAAATAACTGTGTAGTTTCATAGAGGTAAAATCGGGGCAAGGAATCAGTGAGAAGAGGGATTATTAGAGGGTGAGCGCACATGGGTATGGCGTGAGATGGAGAATAGAAAGATATTTAGTCTAGGGAGAAAATGAGCTCAGCCACATTTTCGTGGCTCACTTGCCCTTCCATGCCCAGCTCTGAATTACCTGTGTTAACCCCTCCGGTGAATATCCATGCTCCCGTGGTCATGGCGGCTTTGATGAGACCTTTCCCGAAGACTTGCTTGAGTTTGGGCTGGAGCTCAAAGTTCTGCAGGCCCCCGTGCACAGAAATGAGCAGTTTGGGAAGCTCCAATTGCCATTCCTTGGTCATCAGGTGGAGCAGGAGATCGGGTTTTGTATCAAAGGACACTCGCACGTACTAGAAGAGGAAAGGTCATCAGTCAGGGCGACGGGGCACAGCTGGTTGGGGCTGGTTATCTATACTGACTGCACTCGTAGGTGTAGTTACCTTATGAAAACGTCTCATGTGCACACGGATTTTTTTTTTAAAGGGGTAATCATTTGCTTTACCAAATGAGCCTTCATTAGACAAAGGGATTCATCATTCTTAAAGGCTTTCTTGACATCGTGAATTATTACAGACTTTAAAGTTATTTGATTTTTCTAAAAGGCAGTGCAAACACAACTTTTCCTGGAATGGATTTTTTGTTCAAGAGAAATCATGTGCATATTTAACCAACCTTTAATTTATGCTACTGTTCAAATACTTCTAGTATTTTCAATATAGATAATCCCTGTATACCAATTAGACCCAGATATAGCTGTTTCTGTGATCTACTTTTTTCAGAGGTTCTGAAAGATCCTAACATTCTACATAATGCAATCAGAATTTTATAATAAAATAGTGGCTGATTTTATTTACTTAAATCTATGATAAACTGCACAGCAAATGCTTTATCTTTTAAAGAAGAGTGAAAACAGGCATGCCAATAATTCAGAATAATTGAAAAATCTAAGTTTAAAGCACACATCAAGGAATTACCAGGTGCAATTGGAAATAAAGTCATGATAACTATAAATGAATGAAACCTATAGACACATACCTTGATAAAAGGTATTAGCATATAGATACTTATTTAGGTCTCAATATAATTATATAAAGACTTCCATTTCTAGCTGGAAACAACTGAAATCCTGGGAAAATATATTTGAATGCCTTTTGAAATGCATTGTTGAGATGGCACACAAAAAAGGAAAGTTCAGACTTGTAAACAATGTGGGAGCTCTTACCTCTGGAGGTAAATGAGCTCAGGGTTCCTTAGAATCCCTGGACAGCTGGAACACCTGCTTTAATGGCTTTCTGCATTATGGGGGAGTTTCACAGGGGACTCCCTATTAAAAGCTGGGACGCTTCTAAGGGCTCACTCCTCAAGTATAAGGGTGAAAAAATACATTAGTCTGAAGTACAGAAAAAGGGAGCAAGGAACTTGACTGCTTCAATTTTGGCTATGGGTGAATGAAAAGCAATTTTCCCTAGTTCCTCTAAACCCAGTAGGCCCTCAAATGTGGTGTTTGGTCCACATTTAGATGATCAATGTGGTTTGAAAAATATTAAGCAGAGGAGTTAATGTAAAGTGATTCTGGCTGAGTAGTGCCCCCAGATGACAGGAGAAGCTCATGTAAATTCTCTGTGATGGAATGTATCATCAACCCAGGTCTTAAAGAATTCTCATCAAAAGATATGCTTTTCACAGTGAAAAAAAAATTACTCTTTACACTATGAAATAAAATAGCATGAATGAGAACCAACAGAAACAATAGCAGAGTAAGACCTCAAAAGTATTGAAATGATCTGATACAACATAAAACATCTATGTTTAACGTGTTCAAAAAATACAAGTGAGAAAATTGCATATATGATCAAGGAACAAGAGATTATAGGGAATGAACATATGCATTTGAAAATGAATCAAATAGAACTTATGAAAATTAAAATGTAATAATTTAGATGCAAAATTCAATGGATAAATTAGACTACAGATCAGACAGATTAAAGAGAGACTCAGAGAATTCAGAGATTCAGATGCAGCCTCGAAAGACAAAGAAAGTGAAAACATAAAGGAAAATTTAAGAACCTGGATAGAAATATAAAAAGAGAGTGGGGAAGAGGGAATACTTGAAGAGCTATTGGCTGGGAATGTCTCAGAGTTGTTGAAATTTATCAATCCCAAATCCGGGGAGCCCAATGAATCTTAAGCAGGATAAATAAAAAGGATCTCCACTCACAGGCCCATCATAGAGAACACCAAAGGGGAAAAATCCTTAAAAGCAGATAGACAAAAAAGAGATGCATCTCTTTTAAAGAAAGGCCTATTCCTCACCATCAATAGTGGACACCAGAAGCCAATATTTTTAATGTGCTGAGAGACATTTTCTGTCAGTTTACAACTCTCTCTGCAGCAAAATTATCTTTCAAAAATGAGAGCAGAGCAGTGCAACCGTGGCTCAGTGGCAGAATTCTTGCCTGCCATGCTGGAGACCGCAGTTTGATTTCCGGAGCCTGCCCATGCAAAAAAAGAGCAAAAGATAGATATTTTGACCACCTAACCTGAGAGAGTTTTACCTCTAGCAGACCTCAATGAAGGAAATTTTAAAGTATATACAGCAGGCAGAAGGGACGTAGCACCAAATGGATGATCTGGGACTCAAGAAAGAATGGCAAAAAAAGATATTAGGAAATATATGGTAAAAAAAGCAAAAAGGCATTGGCTGCGTAATATAAAATGATAATAATAATGCTTAATTTATGGGGAAAGTGATGGAACTAAAACATTTGACAATAATAGCATGTAAACTGGTGGGTAGTAATCAAAGTTATAACAGTGTAAAGTCTGTAGGTTGTATGGCAGAGAAAAGATATTAATTAACTTTAGAATTTGTAAAATAGTAATGTTAAAGTAGCATAACCACAAAAAAGGATAGAATAGCACATAATCATACAAACGTATTATTTTGGACATATAACTAATATCCAAGAAATGCCAATTTATACCATATTTTTTAGATCTAGGAGATCCCATTGTTGTTAATATCTCAAAAATTATAAATCTATTCCTTTGATAAAATATATTTAACCAAAATAGTTAAAACAAACAGAAAGTATGTGGGCAGTTTGATAAAATAAACTACAACATCAAGAAATACCAACGAGTTAAAGTATTTTATACAATATACCAGAAATCTAAAGGAATGTTGGAATACAATATAGCTGGTTCTATATTGATTTGATCCGCCCAGCAAAAAAACAATTCCAGAATGGAAAGAGTAAATGTTTGCAATTTCAGCTAAATACATGGTATCAACTGAATTTAACAATTTTAGAGTTTAGAGTTTAGAATATTAAAAAATAGCATATTTTATGCACAAACTCTCTCTCTCTCTTTCTTTCTTTCTCTCGTGGTGGAGATGTCAAGGACTTTCAGATACTTATCAACAGAAATTCTCAACAACAATGTGTGCTTTTGTGCTATGCAAGGAGCCTGGGGATTGGTGTGAGGGTATTGCAGTAGTGTAGACAAGCATAAGTATTTCTTACATAAAAGCTCCTTTATTATAACCATCGAGTGACTCTTTAGAAGTAAAATACCTAGATAAAGAGTGCTAAAATGTTTATTATATCATTTTGACTAATTCCAGGAAGGGCTATTTAGCGAAATAAACTAGAATTGGGAATCCAATTCAAACCAACAATGTTTGATGTGACAAATATTAAAATGCTTTTCAAGTAACTGTTCTCTTATTTACCCACTTAAATATCTCACTCTCCTATTCCTCCAAAAACAACTACACAAGGACCTGTATTTCCAAAGATGAGATATAAATTACAATTTTCTTAAATGGAGTAATGCAACTAAAGCATAAAGATACTCCTAAATTTATCTTTTCCCTCACAAACCTAGAGAGTAGTTCTTAACATTTCTGAAGGATTATATGGATGTTGTTTCAATGATCAGAAAGCACATTAATGAGGAAAGTATGTTTGATTTTGTTTTGCATGGGCAGGCTCTGGGAATCGAGCCCAGGTCTCCGGCATGGCAGGTGAGAATTCTGCCACTGAGCCACCGTTGCACCACCCAACAGTATAATGTTTTGAGCAAAAAGAAAAGACATTGCAATTGTAGCTCTTTGAGCTTCAATATATTCCCCATGTAACATCCCCAGCTGTATATTTCATTTAACCCGGTAAATAATATGAGATTCAGAGCCATAGTTGATATCTGGGAGCAATATGCATATATTATTAGCTCACCTGGTGTGTGAGAGGGTACTATTTATATGAAGTCACTACAGACATTGTGTAATACTTTCAGCAAGCTTCTCTTAGTTAAATAACATATTATGGAGTTAATTATTCTAATTAGTAATAATAATCCAAATGCATTTTGCAATTTGCTTGGTAAATAATTCATTTGGGGGCTTCTGAAGCTACACTTACAACTTAACAGTAAGAAACAAAGTGTGCTATTTATTGATTGTGTTGAGAAGTTGCCTGGAATATGACCAACAAATCTACTAAATATGCTGAAATTCCTCTTGAATTGGCCCATCCTTTTCCTGGTTAAAAAGCTAAGAAAAGCCCCGTTCATTATCATGGAATGCTTATTATTCAGTTAATAAGTGACTGAGTGGGTGAATGAGTGAATGACCTTAGAGATTGCCTAGTCCCCAGCACCTCATTTTATAGATGAAGAAATGGAGGCCCTTGGAACTGCTTGTGGGCTCTCTTCACATATTTCTCTCTGTACATAATTTCTTAACTCTGAGAAAACAACCACCACAAATAAACAGAAAACAGAGACCCTGTGTATCAACTGAGTTCCAAGTATATACATGCTTTCATTTCATGCACTCCTTCTAACAGCCCTGTGAGGAAGCTGGTTTCATCCACGTTTTACAGACAGGTGAGAGAAAGGGCCCATCATGTTCTCAAATTCGCACTGCCAGGACATGGTCCTGATGGGATTCACATGCTCTTGTCTGTCTGACTCGGAGCCCTTGCTCTTGACATTAAAGATATAAATGCCTTCCTTCCCTTACTTCTCTATTTCATCCTGTCAGTCTCCAAGGCCTATTGGTTTCTTTTGCAAAATGGTGCCTTCAGCCAGCCCTTTCCCTCTATTCCTCCAGTTGCCATTTTAAAAATACATTGTCCTTACTAGGATGTCAGTTTGGATAATTGCATCAGTTTCCTAAATGGCTTCCCTAAGCCTATGCTCTCTAAGAGACACCAGCAGCCAGACTTGTTTTGCCAATTCCTTTTGGATCATATTTCTCAATTCAAATCTTTAGATCATATGTAAACTCCCCATCCTGGCTGTCATTTTCCATTTTCCCCCACTTCTCTCTTCCTTTGGTTCATGCTATTTGCCAAGTCCTAGAAAATGCACATCCTTTCCTTTCATCTACATAAATCATTCTCATCTTTCAAAGGCTTTTGTTTCGTCCAAAAAGACTTCCTGAGAATGCAAGTTCATGCTGATACCATATGATTCAATCACAGCCAGTCTGATAATTTCCCTGGTTGTTTCTCCTATGTGTCAGTTTATTTCCCCCAGGTTGCAAGGTCCTTGAGCAGAGGGCCATGTCTGATCTGATGACATTTTTGGAAACCCATTCAGCACTGGCCAAGTAGGAGCAACAATCTTAGAAGTAGAAGGGAGCTTAGACATATTCTAGCAATCATGGGAACTTAGCATTCATCTAATGCCATTCTTTTGCTTTACAGGTGAGGACCCGAGATACAGAGAAGGTGATTGACTGGGGACAAGATCTCAGAGCAGTTACCCAATAATTAATAGTTGATTTAATTCATGATTAAAACTGTTGTCACAATAGAGGCATTGGGTTGGGCTGTGCCTCTTACACTTAAATGTGGATGTGATTCCCTGGAGACTTTGTGAAATGCAGGCTTCTGATTAACTAGGTCTGGGCTTGAGAATCTCCTTTTCTAATCAGCTCCCCCAAAACCACATGAATAGTAATCATTAGAATATCTTCCCCTTATCAAAGTTTCCAATTTGTATGCCTCGTATTTGTCATTGGGCCAGAGAAAAAAGATAGCACTGAATATTTCACATGAATATCAAAGAGAAGAATTAAAGAAATACTGGAAGAATTTTTCAGATCACAAAAATATGAAAGCGCAGCCACTGAAAGGCTCTGCAATGTGTCTCCACTCTCCAGCCCCTTTTAATCAGGACTAATTCTTATACAAAGGAACATATGACTATTAACAATCAACCACAGTTGATTATTCCAAGCTGGTAAATAACACAAATACCGGGTGGTCATGGTTTTTAGATGTTGCCCATTATTGAAAATTTATTGAGCCCTTCTCTTACAGAACAAAAGGCAGTATAAAATAAAGGACATATTTATAAGGTAATCAAATTACTGCTGTTTTTCTTTTTTGGTTGTTCTTATTTAGCAACTGAAGTGAATGAAAAAGGCTAATTACAATGAAGGGATAAAATGATACTTGGAAATTATCTGAAGATTTTGATGTTTAAGTTATATTCTTATATCCATAAAAATCAGGTTATACAGTGTGTTTCAAATGTAACAGTTAATTCATACTGAATCAGTAGTTTCACGGCCATAAACTGTTGTGCCCAGAGCAATTAATCAAGTCTTGCCAAATGGTCGATATGATTCAAAATTAGGAAGCATTTTAGTTTCAAGATAAGCAACTTTGTCCACTTGTGGCCCCACTAATTGCTAAGAGATTATCTTATAAATAATGAGAGATCTTCCTAATGCACATATTAAATTTGGTCAGCTGGTCATTACTCTGACATGGTGATGTGTGCTCCCATGTATGGACTGCCTAGTTGTCTACATTAGCTTCCAATGCTAGCACTGTAGGTCATTAGGCCAATCTAAGCATCTTCTTCTGTCAATGGGGGTGATCCTGACCACTTCCCAAGACACTGTGAGGAGCAAATCAATACCAATCAGGCTTGGTATGCAGATAACCCCCAAACTGTAAACTGCATAAAGGTCACAAGCACCTATCTTATAAATGAGTCCTGCATGCAACAAGATCCAAGTAACAGGCTGTTAGCTCTTTAATTAGCATGCCCTCCAAAATAGCCCTTTGTTCTCATGTCTGAGTTATTTGGGGAGTGACTGGAGTAGGTGGTTATCTCTAAAAAAGTACCTGCACAAGACAAATATGCTACTACTGCTCTGGGCTGTCAAACCTACTCTTGGCCCATAGATCCTTAACTCCTTAATTTATAAAATTCAGACATAAACTGAGTTCACATAGCCGACCCATTCCTGGGATTATCTGTCCTTTTCCTTTTCTATCATCAGCCCCCTGCCTGGCATGAGGAAACCTGTACAACGTGCTAATGAAAGTCAGAGGAGCAACTCCAGAATGCTCTTTACTGTGGACAGAGAGCAAATAAAAGAGAGGTTTTAGCTCAGGTTGAAACTGTATTATTTGATGTATTCTTAGGTGCTTTGGAAGCCTATGCATACGGCATGATTTCCACAAGAATGCGTATTTTGAGTTCCAAATAACAAACATCCAACTGAGATCCTGTGAAACTGTGATAGAAAACTCAAGATTTTCTTTAGTTCAAGTGGTAGAGTCTTCAGCAACTAAAACTCAGGGGGTTTGGCTGTGTGGTGCTAAAGGGCTTTTTGTTTAGCAGGCGGGTGTGCTACAGGGCTTATTAAACCCGCTTTTATCGCTTCGTCATTAGAAATATTACTCCTTACTTATCGAAACAAGATGGTGGCCTCACTCTGGATGAAGCTTGGAGACCACTGAGGTGTCACAAACCAGAAACTATCCTTTGCATTCCTAACACGTGAGCAAAGGCTGGGGGATGGGGAAGCAAGCATCACCACTTAGAACAAGTTGGAGTCATTTAATTTAAAGAAAAATCTATATATATTTCTTTATTTGGTATTCTGAGATTAAGTTTTTGTGGAGTGATTTGACTCTGATAATTAATCAGTCACCGCTTTAGCCCTAAGTATTTACCCACGTAACTTGGTCCAGCCATCTTAATGAAAATGTTTTAATAAAAATGTAAAAGCACTACCGAACAATAACTCTGGCTACACGCTGGAGATGTTAAACGATGAATCTTCTCCTCATGCTGTAAAGCCATTTTTAATTCTTGGAAATAATGACTGTATTTGTAAGTAATACTTTTCTGAATAATGGAACTAGTCTTGGTAAATCAATTTTAACATTATTTTTAATGTCTTTCTTCCAAGCCAGCTTCCTTTTTGTTGAAAAATGTGACAAGTACCATTTCATTTTCTAACTCTTTATGGTCAGGTTTTAAGTGGGCATATTAAATTAAATTTGTGGGCAGGCAGAATATGTTATATCAGACTAAGACAATTTTGCTGATATCAGCTCTGCAAGTCCATGGTGGCTTTGTTTTACAGTGAGCTTAATGCTTAATAGAGGCAAAAGCTCCCTTTAACAGAAAATATTTGGAATGCACATGTGAGGTGTCATTGTTATTGGATTCCTAGTTTGAAGACCTACAGAACTGTGAAAGTGAAAGCATCATTGTAATTTATTCTGTATTGTTTTTGTGATTCCCCAGGGTTAGATATCAGGTACTTCCAGTTGATGAGTTCTGAGAAGCCAAAACTAAATGTTTGGAAAATAACAAAAATTCATTGAGCATATGAACAGGTCACCAGGGCGGGGGGGTGGGTAGGCATTATTCTATGAATTTTCTGCCAAAATAGAATTATTTAGGGTCAGATATTTTGGAGGCAAGGAGACAGGGTGGTTTCTTGAAAGAAGGGTTGATTCTTCCTTTTCTTTATAAGTCTATGATTAGAATCAGAAATCAAAGTGATAAATTCTAATTTTCTTCTCAGTTTCAGAAAGGCTTCACTGACCTACAGACTGGAAGGTGGAAATTGGAAATCAATGGCGGCAATTACAAAAACTACCCCCAAACCTTACCATGTGCACGTAAAGCTGCTTGGTTGGCCAGAGTCTAGTGACTGACTAATTTTTGGGGAAGTGGAATTCATTTAATTTCATATTGACATGTGTCAGCCAATGGTGGTTCCCGGATCAAATTTGCGCTAGTGCAAAGAAAGACAATTCTTTTTAAAAATTTCAAGTTCAATCCCAAGGCATTTTAAAAGTGTCAGGCTGTAGGTGCCTTGCTGCCGACACTCTCCATTCCATTTGTGCTCCCCCATCCCCTTGTAATGCTGAGAGAATAAGGCTTTCCTCCGAGACTCAATAGTTGAAGCTTTAAGTGTGAAATGTTAGGAATAATAATTGGAATTACATGAAAAAAAAAAATACCAAGGGGCTCCACCTGATCTAAAAAGGACAGGAAAGAGCAAGGGAAAACCTGAAGAGAATTATGTGGGTGACTTGAGAGGTTTAAATACAATCCTTGATTAGGTTATCCTTACTTGGTCCTCAGGCCTGCTCAGCATTAATTCAGAGAGATGATTAGTAAGGAAATAAGACTCTATCTGTAATCAAGCCCAGCACTGGTTTCTTTTCTACATAATCTACAGCTTTAGCCCCAGATAAAAAGTCTTTGAGTAATGACGTCATGTCTGCTGATGGGGCATCTTCTTGTCTCATTTTAAAGTAGTTTTTCAAGAATTACCTGGAATCCTCCCCAGTGAAACCATGCCTAAGGCAGAACTTTGACACCTTCTTTGTTGGTCCCTCTGTTCTGACTTTTATGAAGCATCTGAATGAACCACCAGGCCCTCTGCTGGCCCAGGAATGGCGTGTTTGCCATACAATCTGGCCACATGGGGCTCAGTGTTGAGAAAAGAAGGGAATCGGAATCCTTCTCTCACTGTCCGATGATAATGCCCCTTTTCTATATCACAGTTTCTCTCTCTGTAACATGAGGGAGAGATGGATTTCATTACCATTTCACTGGGGTATGTATGTCAAGCTTGGGAATTGAGGCCAAGATACTGAAAAGTTCTCGGAAGATCTTTTGAGTTTAATTTACTTCATCAAATAATGGTGACTTTATAGTTCATTCCATAAAAATGCTCAAAATCCTTATAGAAAGAGCCAGAAGGTGGTACAATGGTGGCTCAACGGCAAGAATTCTTGCCTGCTGAGCAGGACACCCGGGTTTGATTCCCAGAGATTGCCCATGCCAAAAACAAACAAATAAACAAAAAGGAGCCAGAAACATTATAGTAATTAGCTTCTTTTCAATTGCTTATGTCTATCTTCCCAAACAAAACATCTACTACAGGCTGTGGCATGTAGGGAGATGGGATATAGAAGAAATAGAACTGAGAAGGAGCTTTGAGGAGCCTGGGTTCCAGAACTATCTTTGCTGTTAAAATAATTGTGTGACTTTGAGAAAATAATTTAACTTCAGCTCTGGACCCCAGTTGCCTCATCTAGGAAACAGGTAGAGGGACTGGGATTAATTAAATATTTTTCAAGCCTGGTTGTAACAGTAAAAATTCAGATACTCAGGTTCTATCCCAGACCAACGAAGAGACTCTCTGGATGTGAGTCCTGGCTATGGGTATTTGTCCTGCAGATTATTCTGAGTATCCAAGTTGAGAAACACTCAGACGTTCCATCCCTCAAGTTCCTGGGGTCGCTAAACTTCTGTGAGGTCCTGCCCTACTGCCTCCCTGTGTGGTCAGATACATAGTGTTCCTGAGCAAAGATACGACAATAATTCTCTTTTCTCTAACTGCGTCTTCTACCCAAACTCCCACTGACTTTCCCTCACGTTGTGGCCAGACCACATTAGGTTTTTGAAGATAAGAGAGCTTCATCTTGGGCCATCTTGAAGGAAAAAGTTAGTATTACATCATATGTATATACATATATTTTAAATCAGTAAAAGTCAGTCAATCTACCCTTCTCTCTCTAGAGAATTCTTCACCATTTTGTTAAAAATCACTTCAATTTTCAAATATTCTTGTTTAGGAACGGGGATCAAAAGCATAATAAGCTAGTCCACCTGTCCAATTTAAGTCCTGGTGAATTATTAACTATGCTTTCTCCATCTAAAGACTGGCACACTTTAACAGGCAGGGGTGGCTGACTTTCTCTTTGTCCAAATCGCAAGTTAGTTGGAGAGGCTGACAGGTAAAGAAGGCACAGGTTGGTACAAAATGGAGCAATAAAATGAAACCTCTGACCTATGGAGAGTGTCACCCCTTTATCAAGACAGAGGAATCAGAATAATTCAAGGACAACTTTTCAAAGTCAACATAATGCTCATTTGTGTCTGGATGAATAGCCAAGACTCCCACCTATTAGCTACTTGCTTATAATAAGAAGGAAAACTGGTCATCATTTGGCTGATGAGACTCAGAAAGAAAGATTTCCCATCATCAGTGACTGGTTGAGACTCTAGGACAACTGAAACCTAACTTCAGAACTGTTGCACAGCTCAGAAGGGTCCCAGGTTCGGGGCATAAAGCTCTTGCAGCCTGGAAACTCTTCATAACTGCATCTTTGAGTATGTGATCATAAGTGAAGTCTGATGGGACAATGACGCATCTGCCAAGGGCTTGGGGCCTGGCTCACACTGGGTCCTGCCACCGCTGCCTCCTGGGGCTGGTTCTCTCCACCTGCTCCCACCTCTGGTGGCCTGTTCAGCCCAGACTCCTCCTTCCTGCTCTGGCCCAAGTCAGTGAACGGTTGTGGTCCACCATCCTCCTCCTCTGTGGCGGGGGCCCTGGGTGTGGGCAGGAGAAGGGTTGGGGTCGGGGATACGTTCTGCAGCCTTTCAGGGCAGGGCAAGGTAGCAGCCGCCCTGCCTTGGGCTGCCAGTGTCATGGTGAGTTTGGTGGGTGACTTGCAGAGAACTCCTGTCCAACCTGGATGACAAGCTGGTGAGGTGCAATCCCTTAGCTGGGGCGGCCAGTTGTGAAAGGGGAGATTGATTTCCCTACCCCCACCAGGACCCCACGTTTTCATTTCACTCTGGGCTCCACAAATCATGTAGTTGACTTTGTCTAATCCAATTACCACCAGACAGCTCTGGGGCTCAGTAGAGTCACATGAGGCCAAAGGAGGGCTGTCAAAGCTGAGGGTCTATATGTCTACAAGAGTGGACGCTCTTTCTGCCTCTAAGAGCCTTTCCTTCCACTGCTGAATATTGTAATATATGTATATATCATATATTTGTTGTATTGTGTGGGGTAAGTTACTTAAGTTTTCTGGGTCTCAGTATGTTGGTCTGTTGTATAGGAAAAATAGTATTATTGTCAAAACATTTGATGAAATGACTTAAAGTACGTGGCACAGTGCTTACCAGTACCATAAATTTTAGCTGCTATTATTATTAAGATTATCATTATTATTTTCTATGGTCTCTGAAAGCAATTTCAAGAGTATTTTGATTAATACTTTGACGGACCCACATTCTAAAAATCTCATTTGGCATTTCAGTCTCCAGGATTCTTACAGTCTCTCAATTTCACTAGGATTTTTCAGGAGGGAAAAAAATCTCAGGTAGGGGAAAACTGTATAACAAGAAGTGACCCTGGCTTTGTCCACTATAAAAGGCACAAGTGTCAAGTCCACAGTAGCTGTCTGATTGTTGAGGTTTACACAGAATAAAGTGGAGAGGACACCAGGGAATGGTGCCTTGCTTTCTGTTTTGCTGGAATGAGCAGGTGAAGCAGAATCACTAAATTTGGGAGTCACGGTGGTGTGATATGGCACTTTACACATATATCCACAAGTAAACATGATGGACTGGTATCCCCAGGACTAGCCTCCTGCTAGGACTTGGCATTGATGCTGTTAAACAGATTAGGGCCATAGGTTGCTAGTTTATGTAGCCAAGTACTCTTGAATCTCACTCCTAATGTCTAACTTCTCTTAGAAATATTCAAACATACCTTTGGGCTCTCAGAAAGTAAAGGAAACTGCTTCATTGTTCCATTACTATATTTTCAAAAATAGTTATTATTTTCATAAATGCATAGAACACAGCTATGTATCAGATACTTTTTAATCGTCTCTCTAATCTTCATAAACATGAATAAGGCAACCATGCCTACTTGAGGCATAAGAAAATGTCGAGCTCAACTAAGTTAAATGATTTAACTAAGACTTCTTAGCTAGACAGTGAGAGTGTGAGGGTTTAGATCTAGGTCTGAAGGACTGCAAATTCATGCATTTTATTTTAACTGATGACAAAATCTCCAGCTTAGCTATAGTAAGTGAACACTTTGCAGAAATATCAATAAAAACAAATGCTTGTTT
Organism: Myrmecophaga tridactyla; assembly: GCA_004026745.1. Lineage (NCBI taxonomy): Eukaryota > Metazoa > Chordata > Mammalia > Pilosa > Myrmecophagidae > Myrmecophaga > Myrmecophaga tridactyla. The sequence goes on along the minus strand of PVIY010001776.1, from coordinate 98,735 downwards.
AGCTTCAATCCCAGACACTGTTCTAAACACTTGGTGTATATTCACTCATTTCATCCTTGACATTGCCCTGTGAGATAGGAATTACTGTTCCCATTTTGCTGGTGAGGAAACTGAGGCGCAGGGAGGTTAAGTAAACCAGATAAAGCCACATAGCCAATAAGTGACAGAGTTAGGATTTAAACTTAGTAATGAAATTTCAAAGTCTGTGTTTAACCACTAAGCTAAAGAGTCAGACCTATAAACTTTCTGAAACAGTCCTCAAAAGGCAGATCAAAACATGTTCTGGGCCATCACAGCACGATGGTAATTAGAGTACCCTATGGTGATGACTTTGCAGGGATGCTTCTACATATAAGTATATTCCTGCTTCATATTAGACCCTGAATGTTAACAATGGAAATGATGTCTGGGTGCTTACAACATGCCTGCAGAGCTCAGGGCACGATGCTTGCCAGCGCTGTGCAAGCCTTCCCTGAGGGCACTGGGTGTCCCTCTATAATGATTACTATTGCCCAGTAAGCTACTTCCTCATTCATAGTATTGGTCTTATAGGGAGAGCTTGAATGACTTTTAACACATGGTTTCAAAGGATCGACAGTGTATATGGATCAATCTCTTACTGCGAATGGGAATTGCACTCACTTGGGAAACCTTAATTTGATCTCCTGTGGCTTTGAATTCTTCTCTAAAATGGATGAGGAAGTTGCCAGATCTCTATTTTTCTTTGTTCCCTATAGGCCAAGACTAACTTTGTTTTCCCAGGAGCTGCTGGAGATTGCAAATAGCTCTTCTTTCCTAATATAGAGCTCAAAATTAGTTTTAATTTAATATATCGTGAAAATGGATTTTCTTCTGGAAGAACTGTAGAAATAGCCTAGTCAGTCATTCTTGGTGAAGAAAATACCACAGTGTGAGAGAGAAAGACAGTGAGGGAAGGGAAGGGAAGAGGAAGGAAGGAAGAGGATGCTTTATTACACATAAGACTGACTAGTGTGAGGAAACCTCCCTGTATTTTACAGTATGCTTCTCCAAATCCAGAAAACTCTGTGGCATGCCTCAGAGCAGCTATGTCCAGCTACTGCTCCACCTTCACTAAGGCTATCTCTCTTTTCACAGAAACAAGCTTATTAGAATACACCATTTTCGAAACTTCCAAGCAGATGCTAGCAAAATCTGTCAGCCAAGTAGGGAGTGGTTCATCATGAAAATGAAATTTAGAACTAAAATGGATGTTTCCTAAAACCACCTTCAAGAAAGCTTTTTTCATATGGAATCTTCTACTGAGAATATTATTGAACATAGAAACTTGGAGAAAAAGCACTCAGAATGGCAAGTCTCTGTTACAAAAGGAAAAGACAAAGTCTGGAATGCTCATTTTCACCTTGAATTGAAAAATGGTAATTACCAACAGAACAAAACAGAAACCTAAAGATAACATATTCTTCACCAAAGGGGGGGGGGAAGAGGAATTAGAAAAATGTCCATGAATGAGACCCAGAAAGTAGCATAATAAACAGCAGATAACTATAGCAAATTATGTTATTATTAATTATTTATCATAATATGATGTTAATGATATTGTTAGTAATTCGTGATGTTAGTCATCTCCTGTTAATAATCACAGAAATCCTGGAAGGAAGGCTTTCCCTCCCCCATTTTATAGATAAAGAGCTAAGACATGGGGGGAAAAAGGTAAGTAGAAGAAAAGTGGCAGAGTTGGGTTTCACCCCCAAACCTTAACTACTCCTTCGCAGGACTCATAAAGTCACTTTATGGCTTTCCGGTTACCATGGCTTTGTTGGAATGGCCGCCTCCTTGGAACTCAATGGTCCCAAAAGCGTCGGTCGGGCTGAGCTGAGTGTGCTTGCTGATGGACCACTTCTCAGACTGAATGTCATTTCGGGAAAGGCGACTTTCATTTTTCTCATTCTGAAGAACGGAGATGCTGGGAGTGAGGCCGACATGCTGGCCTATTAGACGACCACAGCAGCACCTGCAACAGAAGGGGTCGGCGTGACCCTCTTTTATTAGGCAGTACTGGAATGCACACTTAACACAAACTGCTGGAGAAAATGGATGCTCCATAGTGACTCACTGCAGTCAAATCTCAGACAGAATTGGGTAACGTGAATGGATCAGGGAAATGGTGAGCTCAGGATTTCTCTGACATATATATATATATATATATCTTCTTTTTTTCCTGCACCTCTCCCCACCCACCCCCACATTTTCCTTGAGCCATATAAGCTGTAACATGTCTCTTGCCTTGCTCTACCCACTCCTTTCCAATCCTGGCATATTGTTCATGATTGGACACATGCAAACACAAGTTCTTTATATTTTTCTACTTCTCACTCCTCCCATCTCTCAAATCTTACACAAAGGACACTGAACAGTATTGAGGGAAGGATTTTAACAGGCACATTGAAATAAGGGACCTTGCTTCTATGTGAGTCACAACCGAACTTGTCTTCTGCAAATTGACACTTAACTGTCAAATATCCAATATTTAAAATAAAAAATCAGCAGACTTAAGTGTTCTTGAAGAGACAAAAATATTATTCATGAGATGCCAAGAAAATGTCCTTCACACATGACTACTACTATTAATAGGAATAATAGCCCAATGCATAGTTATTGTTATTAAAGACAATGCACCCAGGTGTTATTGCCACACTTCATGGATGAAATTCTGAGGATGCAGCAACTTGCCAAATGCTGCAAACTGGCCCGTATGCCTCAGTAGCCTATATTTTAAACTGCTTTATCATATTGCCTGTTCATAAAGGCTTTTCCAGACATTTGTGGGTTATTTTGTCAGAAATGCTTCCCACCTTATATGTTGTTGATGCTTAGGGAGCTACATAAGCTATTAAACATATGCCTGGAAGGGAATCTGAATGTCTGTGTTCTAATCCATAATTTCATGGGAATCTTTTATTTAAAAGTGTCTTTCCCACTAAAGCTGAGCATGTCCATTCAAACCAAATATTTTGATGAAAAGCTTAGAAAGGAATATCAGGAATCATACTAAGAAAATACATCCCACTCATATAAAGTGATGGATTCCTTCTTTGATGGTTTACCTATTATTCTGTAGGGGGTTTTAAAGAATGAACTGTAGGCATGGAACATTATATAGTGGGTATATGCAAGATTGTTTCAAATATATCCAACAACAACAACAAAAAATATCTTTAATGTGACAGTGGTTCCCTTGCAATGGGTATTGATTATTGTTGCAGATTTGTTCCATAATTACTATTCTTCATATTTTTGACACATTATAGAGACAGAAAGATTACCTATGGGGGTCTTTGGTGCTGGGTATGATGTGAACGCATTCTCTTTTATAAAATGCTCTTTCTATCCAGGATTTCTGAGCCTGAAAAAAAAAAAAAAGAAAGAAAAAGAAGAAGAAAGGTGAGCATATATTTTAAATATTTTTGACCAGGAAGCGAAATCTCATAATCACATGATAGACTAGTGTCTTATGAACCAAATTGAAATTGTGGTTACTTCACGCATAAACTGTGCATGTAACAAAAGTAATTGCTCCCAGACTCTGATGATTAAGTTATTTAACATTATACTATTGGGAATAAAAAGAAATGACTATAATAAAAAAAGGTTATTATACATTTTAAAAATGGGGCGGGCCACTGTGGCTCGGCAGGTAAGAGTGCTCGCCTGCCATGCCAGAGACCTGGGTTTGATTCCCGGTGCCTGCCCATGTTGGTGGAACTATATGCCCAATTTATAATGGTTCCTGAAGGACACACAGACAACGTTATCTGTGGTGGAAATGAATTTGGAGGAATAGAACAGTATGTTTGGAACCCTTAGAAAACAAGAAGTAATCAGTGGTGGGGAGAAATACATCTAAATAAGGACAAGGCTTTCACGACTGACCACTTCCATCAGATTTTTCTGGTAGACACAAACAAAAATAGTGAGGGAATTACATGACTCAAAAGCCCCAATCCATTATCAGACTTTTTCTAAAATCCAAGACAGCGTTGCTTACATACAGAGACAAAAAAAAAAAGGAAAATGGAAACATGAGGAAGATAAATTACAATCGCAAATTTCACAGGCAGTGGCTCTGGGAAGGAAGGAAGATAGCACATTTTTGCACCCCACCTGCCTTTAAGCACAACAGAAACAGTCTTTCAGAATGGTCAGTGTTCGAATTGTTCACCCAGAAGTCCTGCCAGAAGGAGCCAGGGTTCCCAGGCGGACAAAGGAAGTTCTGGCAAACTGTACAATCTTTGTTCCAAAGCAGAGTGTCCACCCTCCCTCCCTCTATCCCTTTCTCTGCCAGCATTTGAAACAGTAGAGGAGTCTCCTGCACAATCAGTTAGCATCTCAGAAGTTTCCCCCTAAGAGCTAGAGCAACATGCAATGTTATTTATATATGGTGTCATCTTCTCTCCAACTTTGCATCAGAGCTAACTTTGCACTCTGAAAATCTATAGGGCTAAAGCAAAACCAACCTGATTGCTTGACCTTTTTCAATGACTGGTATTGACTGCTACAAGCACCCCGCCCCCCCGCATTGGCTGTAATTAGTAACGACTTTGTCAAAAGCCCAAACGTCTATATAAATTGTGCTACAGTCTGGTTTGCTCTTAACTCCTAAATCTGGCACCTCCCTCCTCTCTCACAGCACAGGTCTACTCTAGCGTTTTGCGCTGATGGCGGTATTTGTCTCATACTCATGACAAAGTTTTAAAAGTAGCAACGTGGAGGATGGTTGGGAGGCATGAAGGAACTGCATCCTGTTTCAGTCATGGCCAGGATCAGGGCACATAACTTCAGAGTTTATGCACTGTAAGCATGAAAAGGAGCTCCCACACATTTAAGGACTCTGTGTCCAGGCCTCACTCTGTGTCTCCACACCACAAAGGTAACATTTGCAGTTCTCTCTGTTAGCTGGATATGAGAAAAATTCCAGCCTCTATTATCAAACATCAGTCTTCTCAAACACGTAGGAAAAACTAATGGCTATATCAGTGCAATAAAAAGAGCTTAGCAGTTTAGATACCTTGTCTTTATCTTTGCAAAAAGCCTTGTAAGTTAAACTATTCATAGGCTGTGATTTGCCCTAGACACTGAATACTTTCACTGATAATATCTTTTGGCAGAAAGACGGTAAAATATTCCTCCCTGGACATTTGAAACCAACTTTCTCTATACCTCAGGAAGCAGAAAAGAGAGTACATTTTCCTTTTGGCCCACTTTAACCAGCATTTAGAAGGTCTTCTGGTGTGGGGGGAGGGGGTGAGCAGTGGGAATTTCAGGGAGGGCTGATTGATACCCGAGAAAGAAAGTGGGAAAAGCAGTGTAGTGGGGAGAGCATGAGGTCTGCACGTAGAACAAAGTGGCTCAACTAAGGACTCTGCATTGTGGACAAAGCCACACAATTTTTTGAGCCTCAGTCTTCCTCATCTATAAAATGGAGCACAATGGCAATACCTGACACAGGTTTGTTAAGATAATTATTTGAGTACCATGCTTTCCCTCCAAGAAGAGGGGATTAGTCCTGGGTTGATTCATATTATGGGATTGCCTGGGTTGCAGTGGATCTGGCCCAGACCGATCTTCATTTGCTTTGGGCAATGATAAGCTCCCGGAAGACATAGTTGACAGTTAACAAAATATAGAGAAAAGTTATTTAACTCCTCTGCAACTTTTCTATAAAATGGAGATAACCATAGCTATTTTGGAGAATTGTGATAATCAAACCAGACAATTCAGGTAAACTACCTGGCACTCAGTAGGAGCTCAATAAGGATTAACAATAAGCGATAAACAACATTTATTAAAGTCTCATCATGTGCCTGGAATTATCTCCATGGCTACTTACAAGAACTCTTTCAGGGAAGTACTACTATTATGTCCATTTTACCAATGAAGAAATCGAGATGGAGAGATAATAGTAAATACATTTTAAGGACAGGGTTTAGCCTTGGACGGTGTGCCTCCAGATTTCACATGCTTACCTGCTCTGCTGAATTGCCCCTTCAAAGTAGATATTTTTAGTATTAAATGCCCTTGACATGGGCAGTGCCACCTGGGCATTTGGACAGAGCTGGGCTTCTAGAGCCACATCTTAGAAGCAGTTTATACTTGTTTCTTTCCTCTCCTCATTTCCCCCTTCTACTACTCACAAAAACACACAGGTAGTGGAATAATAAGCATTCGGCTATCTGACTTTTACTCTCTCCTTGGGGCAAAGAATGAGGGTGGAAAATTAAGTAGACATTAGAATATGAGGAAAAAAGTGAAAGAATGGGACATCTTAATGAGCATAGCAAATAAATACAACCTCAACAGAACCCCTAGCTCAAGAATCTGGGGGTCCATGATGAGGGCTTTAGGTTTTCAAGGACATACCTTCACTATTTCTTTCCATCACGGATCCAGTCTCAACTTGGAAGGTCCTGGAAGTTTTAGTCAGAGGGTGTGTGTGGGGGAAAATTACTACATATGGATCCCAACTTGTTTGTTAGTCTTTAAGAATAAGGTAATTTGACTTGTATTCAGTTTAGCAACTCAATTACCTTCTCAAAGGTGAAAAGGTACCTTTTTGTTAGCAAAGGGACTGGAAAACAGTTTCCATTTCTTATTATTAGCATACTGCCTATCTCTTCTGCAAAAGCACAGAAAATTGGGAGGTAAGAAAAAGGAAGAATAATGGGAAAAAAATCTTTCCACCATTCATAATTGAATTGGATTCTTTTTTTTTGTGAGACGAAAAACATAATGCATAATAGAAAGAATGTATGTTTAACACATGAATTAGAAATTCTACAAAATAGCCCATGCATAATTTTCTTTGCTCTCTTATGCCTTCTACTTTACTGTGCTTCTGTTCAGGTCTTCATTATGACAGAATATTAGATTTACAAAATTACTGTCTTAGTTAGGACATATGTGCTGTTCCCCTTTCTTTCTTTCAAAGGCTTTAAACTACTCTATGTAAAGGGTTTTATTCAGCTCTAACGTTGAGCTAAGTTAGCTCAGAGTGGTTATTCTTGTTAGAAAGCATGAAATAATTTTGACATGCCATGTTCCTAGCTGACCCCTTTAATTCAGCTCTACTGCAAAACCTCAACTGTGTGGCCTAAAAATCTCTTCTCTCTAAATATGCTTCAGAAGTCTGATAAACTCTTAGAAAAGATGGCTTCTATCTGCCCTAAGAAAATAACTTTTGTACATTCTTTTCCAAAGGTGGGATGGTCAGATAACCATGACTGAGTTTGTGAAGGGCTATTTTCCTTCTTGTCTTTCTGCATGATCAGTCATGTGTGACATGCATAAGGAAGTGTTGTTCTAAGGCTAATAACTGAGGCTAATAATTACTCAAAACAAAAATGAGGGCACTCACATTTTAGACAAAGTATTATGATAACTTTCAAAGATTAAATTATTTAAAGTACTAAAGTTAAATGTACAGACAGTAGGTATCAAAATGACAGAAACAACAAAAAGCTGCAAATATTGCCTCAAAAAGAAATTAAGTCATTTCATTTTAGGCAGGTTTCAACTGAATTTTACAGAAGCCCTGTTAGAAAATGGCCCCCAAACTTTTAATCTTAATACACATTCCTGACTAGCTACGGAATCAAAAACTTCTCCAGGTATGAATGATTTACAAGTGCATTCATGGTGTGCATTAAATTCAACTTCCCAAAGTCTTAGAAAGTACTGCTGCAATCCACCCTTCAGCAGGGCAACTGAACAGAAGTACAACCAAGACCAGTAAACACAAGAGGAGAATAAAGAACCCAAGACCTTTATACAAATTACATGGAAAACTTTACGACACTCCTTAATTTCAGACTCTCCTGCTTCACACGTACATTCTGTCCTTATCAGAACAAAACACCAAAGCACCAAAGGTGCTGAATGAATATACGTGTTCGTTTTTCCTTTTTGCTTTCCCTCAACACCTCCCGGGCATTCCTTGGGTTTTTCTCTAGGTCCCCGGATCTAGTATTGGTAAATTGAAAGAGAGAAGATTTAGCTGAGATCGTTTTACCTGGGCATTGACTCAGGGCGGTGGCAGAGGCAGTCCCACAAGCAGCTCGCGTTGCTTTCATTTTGCTGCGGCCGGGGCTGGTCATCCTGTTAATAATGCTCTTATGACCGCCCACTGGAAAAAAAAAGTCACTCGCCCGGCTCTTCCCCCAAGAGACGTTTCAAGTAAGCAATGAACTCGGGCAGATTAGCCTCCTGCAATGCACTGCTCCGGGATTAGCCTCATTAAGAATCCGAGGGCCATTCCCTCGCAGCCCTAAAACACTGCTTGATTTGAACGTCTAATATGACGCTAGAATTAAAACAAATCCCCCGAGAGATTGGATTTAACTGGCACGAGTCCTGACAGGTCCCCATTTACGCCCTCCCCCCTTTTCTTTTTTCCATTTTCAGAAAGAAGGCTTGTGAGGGTGTGATAAGGTACTCTGAGTTCAGAAATTTTAACTTCGGAAAGCAAATCCTTCTAAAGAAACAGCGTATTGACGGTGGCAGCGGTTGGAGCACACAGGCGGCATTGTCCATTCCTGAAGAATGGAATAATAGCATCACTTCAAAGAGAAACTGTGAAGAACTCAGAATGTTTCAAAAGAATCTTTGGGTCCCTGAGCCTAAGTAATGTTCGAGTGTGCCAGTGACCCTCCACAACTCCTAAAATGTCCATAATAAAACTTGTTGGATCTCACACTCCATCCACGCCCTTTCCCCATTCCCCAGTTGCAATTGTATGATTGGAAACCTATACTCTCTGCTTCCTTATCAATAAAGTATGAGCTGTGATGACCACAGCGTATGGATACGGATTAAAAATAGTTACTTTGTGCTATGTTTAGCCCCAGTGGTCCAACTGAGAGGATCTGGTTGATACTCAGACGCATAGAAAGGGCCATTTCAAATGCTGTCCATGAGTGAACTGTTTTTAGATAGCAGCAGTTCTTAAGTAGATAAGGGGAGAAACTCAGGGAGAAAAGAGTTCACATTTCAACAAGGCAAAAATACCTTTTAAAACAGAATATATGAATGCTTCAACTACAAAGCTGATCTCTCATTCCACAGGCAAAATTAGAGCTGAGAGGTGATACTCTGCACTGCCAACTCTATGCACTGTAAGTCATTTTTCCAAAATCTTCTCCCAGAGTGCCCAATATGTGTCACACGGACATGCAATGAGAAGAGTAGTAGGAACTAAATTCTTTATCTCAAACTCAGATTAGATTCTCAGACCTTCACCTTCTCTCTGTCCTGTTTTCAGGATTGATTTCCTCCCGAACAATCTCCCATATCTTTCGGTCTCTCATTTCTAAGTTTTCCCCAAAGACAAGGGGCGATAAAGTACCAGGTGACTTTCTCCTGAGGATGCACTACAATAGGTAAGGCCCGAACAGGACATCAGAGCATTAGCCCTGAAAATATGATCCAGAAAAATCCCTTTGCCTGTCTTCTGGAGTTGGCTACAGAGTAATCGGCAATGAAAGCCTTACTAATGCACAGGCACTTCCTTTTGTGCAGTCGTTATGCTTCTAACCATTTATCCTAAGGGAATCATCAAGAGTGTGAGCACGCAAAGATGTTCACTGCAGCTTTATTTAATAATTTGTTTGTTTGTTTGTTTTGTTTTTATTTTTTACATGGGCAGGCACCGGGAATCGAACGCGGGTCTCCAGCATGCAGGCGAGAAATCTGCTACTTAGCCACTACCGCACTGCCCGGCTTTATTTATAATTGAGAAAAATTGGGAACAAAGTAAAAGTCCAAGAGGAGACTAATTAAATAAACTATGGTTCAGGCCATGTGACGATCAAAATGAGGTTTCCAAAGGCAGTTTAATGACACAGAGAAATGTCTCACAGTGTTAAGCGATAAAACAGGTCAATATTATGTACAGAATAATTACAATTTTTAAGTGGACATAGTGGTGACAGGTGTGAAACATTGAAGTGGTAACTGTGGTTAATCTTTATTTTTTTCTTTTGGCCTCTCCATATTTTCCCAATTCTCCTGAAACTATATATTTGTTGTTGAAATACATTTTATGTAGTCAGATACTTTTTTTTTTTAATTGTCATGTTCAATTTTCTAATAATAGAAAGTCATTGGGAAAGAGCTGCTCAGGAAATGACTTAGGAAGGGGGACTCAGTCAAAGGAGAGAGGAATCAGTAGGGGGAGATTTGAAAAGGAAAGCGCTGTCATGTATGGGGTCAGTTTTCTAGGATTAGAAGGAGAGAGAGAGAGAATATGAGAAGGCTGAGGAGGGCTAATGGGACAGCTGTGCAAGCTCATGAGGGCGATACTGTGCTAGAAGGCTGTAGAATGTTTGTGAGATTGATTAAATGGGTTTTAGATAACCTTTCAAATGTAAGAAAGTTTTAAAATTCAAAATTTTCAACTTCCTTCTTCAATAGACACTACTTCAGCCCTTCATCTGACAATGTAAATCCTGAGTTCAATCACTTACATACGTTCTTTTAAATACCTCCTATGTATTTTTTTTTCTTTTAGTCCCTCTATCCTTTCTTGGTTGTAGTTTTTATTTTTGTTTCTTTTCCCTTTATGACGAGAGCTGTTTGACAAGGGAGTAGTATAGAAAACACCTTTCATGAACTTTACACCAAAGACAAAAATATCATCACCAGAGCCTTGGGCGTTGTATTTAACTGAAAAAAGAAGTCTAAGGTGGTCAGTGAACAATTTCTTCATAGGCACTCACAGATGACCTTGATGTAAAAGGTAATTATTCCATAGAGACTTGTAGTTCTGGGCCACCTGTCCTTCCAGATCTTTTAAAAATCTGATACATCACCCAACAAGGCAATTCCCTGCAGAATATATCACTGGCCTGTTCCAATGCAGTTGAGGGAGAAAACAAACTGAATACTAACAATACAATGCCACAAACATAAGAATAACTGTGGTCATTCTTCACTCTTTTGTGCTGGCAAAGAACCTGATTCTCCCAAAGCAGCCTTAAAGAAAAATTACACTCAAATAAAATGTATTAAAAAGTTTCTACAGGTACAAAACTCAGTTTAAAAACATGAAAACCAGATCTGCCACAGTAGAAACTAGATTTAGATATGGAAAATGCATGTTTTCTTATCAAGATGTCCAAAACATTTTTTTTTTTTCTGTGCTATCCATGTATGATGACAACAACAAAAGAACCCGATCTAGAGTGGGGGTCAGCAGACTTTTCCTGAAAAGGACCAGATGGTAAATATTTTCGGCTTTGTGGGCCAGACAGTCTCTGTTGTAAGCATTCAACTTTGCTATTGAAGCAGACAGGCAGTCACAGACAGTAAAACAGGCAGCAGCTAGAACTGTCTGCTCGGGCTGACCCCGGGTACAGAGAAGTCTGTCTGGTGGGAAGAGGGTTCCAGAAGCTGGGCTTTGGTGGTCCTACTGCTAACAATGTTTTTGCCCTTCCTCAAGCTGTCAGGCAAGTTCTCCCCTCAGGGCCTTGGCTGCTACTGTCCCCCTACCTGGACAGCTGCCTCTTCAAATACCCCACAACTCACCCCCCTCCCCAATGCAGCTGGACAACCGAGAGTTCCTCGACCATCCCATCGAAAGGCACACTGAATCTCTCTCTACCTCTTGCTCACTGCCATTTTTCCTATGGCCCTTCATGTTACCTGACATCATGCCCTGTCTTGATGCGTTTACCTGTTTTCTGTGTGTGTCTCCCATTAGAATGCAAGCTCCTTCTGTTACTGCTGCGTCCCCAGCACCTAGAACTGTTTGGCACAGGGCAGGCATATAGAAGTTTGGGTGAATCATTTGATTTACTTATTCAGCAGATTCTTCTGCATAAAATGATATCAGATTGGGCCGATGTTTTCTAAAGGGAGTTTTCAGGGTGGTACTCAGATGATCATTTTTATGGGTTTATATACATATATATTATATGTATATATACATAAATATGTATTTATGGAATGATGAAACCAGTGATTTAACAAATACTATGGTTCAGGGATATAAATTTTCCTTCTTAGACTTGTGAAAAAAATGAGCCCAAATCTTTTCATTAAAAATATTTAATAAAGTAGAGTAGAATTCTTTTAGGTAAGAAAAAAATCATGATTGTGTCTGACGTTTGGGAAACACAGGACCCTACCCTTTTAAAAGTCCCTTTAAGCTCTTTGTTTTTATATTGATACTGGAAAAATACAGGTATTTTGTTCAGAGTCCATTTTTGCCCATTGGCTTACAAAATAAGACAATTCCCGAGGACCATGACAAAGTCACTTGATCACAGAGCACACTGCCACCAGTGTGTTCTTTCTAAAACAATTGATGATGCCGACCCCTGGTCCATACCCTTCAATTGCTATCCATCCCCGGCATGACTGGCTGAGCATTTAAAGCCTGTAGGTTCTGGCTTTGCAAGCAGCTTTCTTCAAATCTCTCAACTTTCCTCCAAACCTCCGAGCACCTTATGTTCCAGCAAAATTATTTACTGTTCACCTAAAACACCATGCTGTCCCACATGTCTACAGCTTTGAATCCGCCATCCCTGGGATGCTAGCTTCTTCCTTCTGTACCTGGGAAGGCCTCTGTGTTCTCAGAACCCTGAGCAAAACATTTAGTTCCTTGAGAGGCTTGGCTGGCCGCTGCCGGGCAGAATGAATCACTGTGACTATGCTTATTTCCATACCCTGCTCGCACTTCCACTGGGGAAAAGGTCACGCAATATTATAATTGTTTATTTTAATTTCGTATGTATAATAATCCATGGTCAATTTCCATTGCAAATACACAGTACTCTAGGTTTCCTATGGTATAACTAGAGTTTTGTAGCCTGGCCTAGAACTCTTCTTTTCCTCCCACTTTTATTTTTAATGGTCTTTCTGTGGATTATGCATTCCATGTTCCTAATAATTCACCTGTGGGGGACAATTTCTCTGTGAAATGAAATTGTGTATACTAAAATTCACTTTATAGTCTCTAAGATTAAGCCCCATAAACTTCAAGCTAAGAACATATATATTTTTTCTTATACAGGAAAAGATTCAATAAATTATGCTTTACAATTATAAGTGAAACTCATCTTTTATCAGTAGTTCATGCAGAATTATATTTAAATACACTCAGAAGAAGTTTTGTTTTAAAGTAATGTGAATATATATGTAAAAATGTTACTCTGATAGGCATTTTCATAAACAATTTAAAAATTGTATTTGCACCATTCTTTGGAAAATTATTTCTTCATTATGAGGTAGTTAATCATTGGCAATGGTGCATTATACTTATAAAGCAGTCTACATAATTTATAAATATAATGCTTATACAATGGCTTTCACGTTATGGTATTTCATGCAACCTCTACGACAACACTGTAAGGTATATATTATAAAATTCCATTATAAAAATGAAAAACTGGGCTTACAGAGGTTAAGCATTCTCACAAAGTTACATGAATGACTACTGGCTTGGCCAGATGGCCCCAAGGTCCCCATGTTTCCATTACAGTACAGAGAATCCCGTATCCCTCACATTCAGTGGCTTAGGGGAAACCTAATGGTGGTTTTCTTCTTCGCGGTGGAATAAGTGCACTGTAATTATTCCAATCTTAATAAAACCATACACACTTCCTTAAGCCTCAAAGACAAAACAGAAAAACTGAAATGAGCATGTGGGGCTACTTTTCAAAAGTTTATTTATGGTCAAAGACTAGCTGTCCGTTTGAAAACAATAGATGTTTCCACAGCGTGATTTAAAAAGTTAAGTTACACATGTAACACACAGCGTCTTCAGGGCCTTCATTGACCCAAAACAACTAGAGATGTGACAGCCCTAGAAAACTGGTCTATATCTAAAAATAATAAAAATAGGATAAACTTACCCAGAGAAGGAGTAATTGAAAGACAAGTCTATGAGCAAAAAAAACCCCCCCAACAAACACAAATCTCCATGATTGAGGTTTGAACATGCTTCTCGAGGACCAGAAATTTTACAGAGATGGATCATTTGTTAGAAAGCTATATCTCTGTGGTCATAGAACTGCGTAGCTAGTGACCAGGAGGCTTGTTCTATTCATGGAAGCTGCGCTGGTGGGAATTATAACTTTGTTCTCTGTCAGGTTAATTTGGGGCTGGAGCAATGTAATGCCATTCTTTACGTCCTAAATTCTGTTTAGCTTTCACAACCCATTCCTGTGCTGTTCTCATTTTGTCAAAGAAATGTGCTGGGTCATGAGATGAGAACATTTCATGTTATGTAGTCATGTGGAATTTATCGGAAAAAGAATGTCATGGATTTAGAGACTGCCTGTTTATTTATATCTCTTTTGCCCTGGAAGAATGAAGATGCTGAGCAATGTAGAGGATGAAAATGGATAAACAGCTGCAATTCTATTTGTAGTAGAGTTTTCACATCAGGAACTATTAAAGAAATCACTGCCTGGCCGTCAGTCTCTTTTTCTATATGTACATACATATGTATACATAATTTTAATTTTAATTTTCTTTACTATCAGTCCTAAATACCATATTCTGCATAGACATATTGATTTCTTTTAATCAAGTGTTGCAAAGTCAAAGGTCAAACTCTTTATCCTCACAAAGTAGAGACTTAAATTTGGCTACAGGATTTCTATTTTTTAAATCCTGCTTTGCTTTATCCATTAAAAGTAGTTGTGAGGCAGAGTGTGGTGGGGGGCATGACAGATTAGGAGTCATAAGACAGACATCCTAGCCATGACTCCTTTACAGTGAGGCTCGTGACCTTGGGGGAGGGACTTACTCTTGATCTTCAAGGTCAGTCTCAGGTCTTGGAGCCAAGGATTCTGGGAATCAGAAGCTCACAGCTTTGCTGTGTGTCCCTCATTTACGTATACAAAGTAGGTGAAGAGGCTTTTTGAAAAAAAAGTATGTTTTTTTTAAATTACATTTTTACAAATTCATGAAGCCTCTTTGATAACTGAACAAAGGGTTGCAAAACACAAGTTTTCATGTCTATGGAGCACAAGGTACTTAAGGAGATTTGAATTGATGAATAATCCCTGAAAGAATTCTCACCAAACTCCAACCATTCTTTAGAAATCCCAAACTCCTGAACACATGTAAAGTTCTAATTCTGTTTCAATAGGAGTGTGAGCGTCATTAAGATATTATTGTGATTAATTAATAACCTGACATTTCTGGTTTTGCCAATGGGAGAGTTTGTAAGACAAGGACCTGGTATTCTCTTGTCTTATCTCCCACCAAAGGATAACTTAAATCATGATGTCCATTCAGATTAGAATATGTAGAGACTGCAATGCTTTGTAAGTCTCTTTTAACTTAACAATCAGTATTATTTGACTGGAGAGGCTGAGAACAAATCAATTCCATTTTTATCATCATAAGCAAGTAATAAGCAGACAGTTCCAGCAATATAAATATAAAGCATTCCTATTACTCTCCAGAAGGGGAAAATGATTAGGTATTAAGCTAATGCAGCAAAAATGTATTTCTGTCTGATAGTCATCTTTCCCTGTCAAGTTACTAGATTGTGAGGGAGAAAATAAAGCCATCCACATAATTCAGCCTTTGGTTGTATTGTACTAACGTGACAGTTTTAAGGTTGTTCAAGGTTATTAGGCCCAGCATCAAAATACTGGCAATGTCTTTCCTGACACACTCACTAGCAAAACTTACAACTAATTGATTTATTCTTACGCTGGTGTGTTAATATAAAATCTCTCTGGGACATTTTAGGTGTGGCAAAGATACAAACCCATACGTTAGCTTTCTATAAACATATTAATCTAGATCAGATGCTCATGAAACAAACACAAAATCAGAAGTAGATGTAAAGAATTTCAGTTACAGCAAAAATATACATTAAGTCTCCCATTGTGTTATAGTGGATGGCAACGTGATTTCTCCCCCTCCTTTCTGTTTTCCCACCTCCTTACCCCTACTTTATGTAGAATTCCAATCTCTGAATATTTTATGCCAAAATGAATTTCTCATAGAAGAAATCTGCAAGAAGCTCTGTTAACAAAGCTACTTTTAAAAGAATACTCTTCTGGTTTTCTCCCTGGTCCCCCATTCCATTCTCTACCCAGCAACAAGAAAGAGCTCTAAAAATGAGAAATTTTGCATTTTGCCTGCCCCCACCTCAAAATCAGGCATTGGCTTTCTATTCACTCTAGAATAAAATCCATATTCCTGAATGTGGCTTACAGGCTTTTGCAGTCAGGTCTGGTTCCCTTCCCCAAACTTCTTCTAGGCCAAGCTGACCCAACTCACTACTTCCAAGCACGCTGACCTCTGTCAGCTCCTCAATTGTTCAAAATTAAATTCAGAAGAGGCAAAAATATCACAACATACATTAGTCTTCAATGCGAATACTACCTTCTCAGGGGATACAGACAAATGATATTTGTGACCTGGCGGGGGAAGGGCTGTGGGTGCAAATTTTCTTAAATAGCAATTTCAGAACCATATCCTTCCAGGAAACTAAAAGTTCCCCACAGATTTGTGTTATCTGATAGTGCAATTTATTCTAGGACTCCTGTTTAGCACATGAGGGATAAGTGTGATACCATTTTAGAAGTAAAATAATTAGTCAAGTCATTAGGAAATCATGGCGCAGAGACCAAGTATCCCGATTCACCTATTAATTCGAACTCCAAACTCAACGTCTGTAAGAGATCTTAGGTCCCTTTGTCAGTTAGGTAGAAGATCATCTTCTTCCAGGTAAGTGATACCTTGTTTTCAGCTGGTGAGAAAAAAATGCTCAAGAGGGGCTTTTCTTTATGATGTAACTGTAAAGGGAAACATCATAAAACACGCATAAAATACCTAACTCGGTGATGTTTAGCTCCTGTCTTAGAACAGCTCTTATATGAAAATTCAAATTCATTTATTGAAAAATGTCACTACAGATAAAGACATATAATAAACTGTGGCACTTATTGACTATCATGCACAAAAAAGGACGGGTTTTCTTTTGTTTGTTTGAACAGATATTTCTTTCCCACATGGCGTACTGATGTCAATTATTGTTAAATCTGAGCTCTACTCAAGGCCACAGAAAATGAAGAGCAGTCATCAAATGTGGCACCTCCATCCATGCTCATGGGGGTATGTATTTTGCCTCGTTTCAGACCTCAAAGTTAATTATTTGTATACACAAGAGACTCTGCCTTGAGTGTTGCCTGCCTAGGGTGAGTGTGGGCTTGTATTTCCAGAACTGTTCAAATCTTGTATCTCCCAGGAGAGAACCAAGTAGAGAAAACACCTCTCTGTACTTACAGTTAAAAGGAAGGCAGGGTGGGCCAAGGTGGCCCAGCAGGCAGAGTTCTCACCTGCCATGCCAGAGACCAGGGTTTGATTCCCAGTGCCTGCCCATGCCCAAAAAAAGGCAGAAGATTTTTAAAAAATCATGAAGAATAAAAGGTAAACTAAAGCTTAGCTATGAGGTTTCTAATTGTATTTCAGTGAAGTAGATTTTACCTGGAGCTCTTGAGAACTTGAAAATGGGCAATCAGAGCTGCTCTCGTTTATTTTTAATTAATTCCCCCACTTATTAAAAAATATCTGCTGAATGCCAACCTTGCACAAAGCTGTGTGGTTGCTAAGGAGGGACAAAATTGACAAAACCATGAGTTGGCTTTCTAGTTTATACTAGGTTGAAGAGCAATGCTTCTGAAACTATTTGTGATGAAGACCCTTTAAAAAAATCAATCCATTTCGATTTCGTCTGTCCACTAACACTTCCCATCTTAACTGTAGTGTGCAATTGTCCCATATTCTCACGCTACACTCTAAGCTCATTTCGAATGGAGTCCATATCTACTTTACCTTTTTACCCTCCTCCCTAACCTCCAATGCTTTGCATCTGGTAGACTCTCAATAAACATTTGTTAGATGAATGGATAATATTATGCAGTTATCAAGAAAATAGATTATTCAACTGCTGATGAATTAAGATGCTTTTCTATTTTCCTAACATGCAATGTGCCAATAGAACTGTCTTAAAAATATTGGGCAAAATGCAAGTACCTCTAAACAGAGGGATAGAATGATTAAAGGTGATGGTGGAGGTATACAGAGAAGTAGGGTTTAACAAGTGAATATGATTGCTGAATCCTTAAGTTGCTATTTCTTTTAGTCTCCAGTATCTTAGAGCAGCTAAAAGTAAAAAACTAAACTTGTGGAATTGTAACCTATACCAAACTCTGAAATCTGTTCTACGACTAATTGTTGTGCTGTGCTTTGAAATTTATTGGTTTTTTGTATATGTGTTATTTTTCACAAAAAAGAAAAAGAAAGTTTATTGTGATGATAAAAAAATATTTATTTCTTCTAGCCTCCTATAATCTGGAGCAGGTAGAAGGAAAAATCTGAGAGGATCATATAGTAGCCCATGACACACTCTGGGATCTGTCCTGTAACTACTTATTGAAGAGTGCTTTGAAAACTATTGCTTTCCTTTCTTTGCTTTGTTATGTTATATTGTACATTAAAAAAGATAAAAAAAATATTGGGCAAAATATAACTGTCAGTTTAAAGTTTGCCACTGAACTGGCTGACTGATTACTGTAACATGCATGTGTGTGGCTTAAATGATACATTAGTTCACACACACACACACACACACAGACATGTTCACACATACACATGTGGCTTTTTTCTGTTGGCATCTGGTAGGCAGGCTCCAAATTCTGCTTTCACAATCTACATTACAGATAACATGTTGGAAAACACTGAAGAAAAGAAAACTAAAATGTATTAACTCCCCCCACTTCCCCTTCTTTTGACATTAGTGTTTCTTAACCCAGCTGAAGGACAATGGATCAGTTCTGCCATTCTTGAATACCTGGGCCTTCAAGTTAGTATTTCATGGGCTATGGAAGAAAATCTTAGGAAAGTTCTAGATCGTCAAATGCTATTTTGGAGGTAGGCAAAGTCTTTTCCTAATGTCAGCAGATGCCATTATTTAAACTCAGCCATTTGTTAAATACTATAATTGTCCAGCAATTATCTTTTCCCACTGAATGCAGAAATAATCAAGTTATTTCTCCCCTTTGCTCAAAAATTTTCAAGCCTTTGGAAAAAATGACTGATGTAGATTACCTGAAAAAATCATTTTAGTCAGCATAATTGAAAACAGTAGTAAAAATGAGAACTTTTCTTTGTTCGGTAGCTTTTCAATGATGGTCTGTGCTAGTTTTTATTTTACTCAAATCAAAAATGCTGTATAATTAAAAAAAATTAAATTGTGACCTCAGAGTCCTGAAGGGGTGGATTTTAGCTGATGTTTGCATGTGTGTGTGTATCTGAGTGTGCCCTGTTCAGGCTTCAATGATACATTAGTTCAAGAGATAGAGGACAAAATGCTGAAATGCTTTGTCCGGCTTAATTTTACAGCTCCTTTGCTTTGTGTTCTTAGATGCACACAGCCCACAGTTGTCTGCCCTGCTGCTGCTCACCCTTTAACACCAAGGCCAAGTTGACGAGTCCATCAGGAATCGTTACTATCGACTTGAGCTTTTGTGCCAGACATTAACATGAGTGACTTGGAGGGCATCTCTGTGAATTCTTAGCTACTCAATTAGTGACCTTCTTTCTAGAGTCCTCTCCTACTGGGACTTTTTTTTTTTTTGCATGCTGAATAGGTGGGGGTCACAATTCATTCCTTTTCCATATGAGTATCCCATTATTGCAGCACCATTTATTGAATTTTTGTATTTCTTTCTTTGTTTGCTAGTTTGTTTTGTTTTTGGGAAGTGCATAGGCCAGGAATTGAACCCGGGTCTCCTGCATGGCAGGCGAGAATTCTACCAGTGAACTACCCTTGCACCCCCTCCCCCATACTGGTACTTTTTACAATAGAAAGTAGAGATGGAGTGGCAGCCTGCTTGCACTCTTGACTGTGACTGCAGACGAAGCTTTCCATTGCCTCAGTTTCTCCTTTTGTGGATTAAAGAATACTACCCATTTTGTTACCTCACAAGGGACTGTGGCTAAACATGCTGAACAGTATGACAACTGGATTTTTCAAGAATGCCATATCAGGACTGGTTAGGCTACAGTTCTGGCTTGCCATATGCAGAATGGAATATTCTCATCAACATAGGTGGCTGAATTTAAGCAGTTTTAAATTACATTCCTGCTTGCCTTACACATAAGTGTCCATTTTAGTTGGATTAAAAAAGAACTACATGAATTAATGTCACTAAAATAAACTAATAACTATCAGGAATTTTCCAAGATTTAAGTAGTATGGAATTTGATGATAGGGTGCTTTCTGGGGCTGAGCCACAGCAGGCTGTAGGCCCCAGGCAGGCTGATTATGACTTCAGCATTGTTTCAAGGTGATTTTGTAAAGGATTTCATTTAATGCAGATTAGTAAGTTTATTAAGCTGTTGATAATTGAAGCCTCTTAGGTTTGGTAAGAACCATCCAGTGAGGTAGATTAGTGGAGTTTAATTTGTTGCTCTCAAATAGCAAATACAGACTTAGCAGAATAATTACATCTCCTCTGTGGGCTAATAAAAGGTGACATCACAGTGGTGCTTTTGGCCATTTCTATTGTTTCCTTTAGAATTTTCCTTTTCTTGTCTCTCAAGTGACAACAAAACCCATCACTGATAAATTAATTTACTTAGAGAGACATCAGAGATGTAGTTGCAGGAAATGTGAACCAGGCACGGAAATACTCCTTTTAGAATAAACTGTGCCTACCTTGGTCACAGGTATTCTGCTAATTCCTTTGGCCAAGTTACATGTACATTGCCAGTAGGGTATGCCTCTCATCTGACCTCTTAGTGATTTTACAATATTTAGCATATAAAGGCACTCAGTGTGTTTGCCTAATAATTGATTGAATTATCTTAATCATAAAGTATGCTCTGGAAATAACATTATCACCAAGTTGCCAAGTTATAAGAAATTACTCCTAGCCAGAGCATAACTGTGGTAGTTAGATTCAGTTGTCAACTTGGCCAGGTAAAGGCACCTAGTTCTGTTGCTGTGGACATGAGCCAATGGTCGGTGAACCTCATCTGTTGCTGATTTACATCTGCAGTCGGTTAGGAGGCGTGCCTGCTACAATGAATGATGTTGACTTAATTGGTTGGTGCTTAAATGAGAGAACACAAAGTAGCACAGCCTAAGCAGCTCGGCCATTCCTCATCTCAGCACTCGCAGCTCAGCCCAGGCCTTTGGAGATGCAGAAAGAAGTCACCCCGGGGAAAGTTGTTGGAACCCAGAGGCCTGGAGAGAAGGCCAGCAGAGACCATCCTGTGCCTTCCCACATAAGAAAGAACCTCAGTGGAAAGTTAGCTGCCTTTCCTCTGAAGAACTAACAAAATAAATCCCCTTTTATTAAAAGCCAATCCGTCTCTGGTGTGTTGCATTCTGGCAGCTAGCAAACTAGAATAATGTATCTGTTTTAGTAAAAAAATTAAAAGCTAACATATTGAAGAGATCATATCAATGAATAAAATGATGATTTATTATCAGGTAGATTCTTGGCCACACAGTTCAGTCAGGCCAAGTCAGTTGACCAAACAGATGAAGTTAATCTCTTGGCATGACTGGGTTCTTGTTTTAGTTGGTTAGGTTGCATGCATATGGTGTCATCACCAGATGAAGAGAAAGAGTTCTTTTTCCTCTGGGGCTCCTCAGTCTGTCATATTTGTAGCAGAGTTGCATATCAGTCTGATAAGTGCTACAGTGGGAAGAGCTGACATAAATAACGTCTTTTAGCAAAAAAATGCCCAATCTATTTGGAATGGCTGGAAATGGAATTCTAAAGTCAATCTTGGTTTTCTTTCTTTTCCATTTCTAATGGTTAGAACATCAGCAAACTACAGGTGTGGAGACCTCAAGCCTCAGATAAGGCCACTGGTTTCTGTTTTCTCCATTAGCTATTCAGGCACTTTACTTCTTTAGAATGACGCAAAAATTTCAAACTTAGCAAGAAATTTTGAGTATTCTAGAACACATCACTATCCCTAAAATGAGTTTTAAGCTTCAACCCATGATTCCACCCTTGCATCTCTCCACTCCATTCTGTTGATCGCATGAGGTCTACCTTGAATTATTGATATAGTTCTCGCTTAAATATTTTACCAAGTAATTGCACAATGATGCTCAGCTGCAGGTCATGGCAACTACTCCCAGTGATTTCACCATAAAAGAAAAGGAAAATGAAGCCTGACTTTTTTCATTCCTTTTAGTGAGTGGTGACTCTGCTTTACAAGGGGTACCATTTAAACTGTGGCCCATTTTCTAAGACAACACTCCTGTCATACATGCTGTCTATACCACCCTACAATAAAATAACAGAAAGAAACCTCAAAAGAACACAGAAGGACAATAAACCCAGGAGTTACAGAGAACTACTCAAGCCAACGTACTTTTCTGGATTTCAGTCAATGTCTATCTTCACACATCTGGCCACTTTAACTCCATATATGATGCCATAACAGTATCTAGCCCTCATGGGCAAAGCCACATAGACCAGTGGACCCGTAGTGGTGCCTGACTCAAGAGCAAAACATTCACAGGTTGGCCCCTAAAATGAAGCTGACTAATAATATTCCCTCTCTTGGAAATGTGAACTTGGAAAGTTGTGAAAAAGAGCTGTGGAACACGGGGTATTAATGCTGAGAAGTCTTGAGACAGAGTTGCAAACAGGTAATGACACTCCTGCACAAGGAGAAACTGAGGGAAGAACATGTGCATTAACAGAGGGCTCAGCAGCATACACACAGACAGAAGATATGGGGGAGATATCAGGCGACCTATGAGGGACACAGAGGTGGGGAGAGTAGTCTTGTGGCAACTGTCCCATTCCAGTGCTGGTCAATGTCTATGCTCACAATAAATTTATAAAATCATATAAACCATAACGTACCAAAAAACTTGATTCTTCAGAAGTTATAGATCCATCTCTCAAGGGCAGCATCGTTTGTTCCTCCTAAATCCTGTGACAGAGGAACCTATCACTCAGAGAGGGCCCATGACTTGCTCAAGATTTTACACCACTAGCAGCTAGGAAAGCCAGTACTTAAAACCAATTCTTCTGACCTGAAAGTCTGTGCTCTTCAATTACATCACACATGTGTGGCAGGTAGAGTCTGCTGGCTTTTAAGATATGATTTTTTTTTCTCTGAGAAAGGGGCTGAATTGGTAGAACATGTATGGGGGGGGGGCTGAAACATTCTGTTTGTAACAGGGGCAGGATCCTGGGAGTTAATTTGCATTTGTAAATGGTCATAGTTTTATCACTGATCCATAGGTATTGGATGTCCTAATGTTTCACTTAAGGTAAGCCATCAAAAGAAACTTGATTTTCAGCATTTGGGTCATTGCTTTCTGGGTTGTATTTAAAAACACATTTTAGAGATCTCAAGAAAAATAAAGATACACTTTTATAAAGGGGCCCCTTTAGGTCTCCATTCTTTGCCATTTATGGTGAAGGGCTTCCTAGGAAGCCTGTGTTGGGTGTACTTTACAAGGATCCTCTGCAAAACAGTGCCCAAAACCTATACTCTTCAACTTGTTTATTTTACAACTATTTTAGATTATTCTTTCTTTATTAACTAAGTGTTGCTAATTCATTGAGGGCCTTTTGGAGAACAATCAGGCAAAAAGAAAATAAATATGAACTCTAACCCAGACTACCACCCTGTGATAACATGCTGGCACATATTCTTGGTAGAAAAGTGTAATAAAGCCCACCAGTCTGCAAGGCAGATGTCTGATTTCACCCTGGTATGCAGTGATCTTGGGAAAGCACACAGAGCTAAATTAACCATTCATCTGAAAATGTGCTGAGCAGGCAAGTGGGGGCAGTACTGGCAATGGTCCCAGCATGGGGCAAAGTGTGCATGTGACATGTGGCAAAGGCAGTTCTCATCACAGGAGAGGCACGGCTACGTAAACACCCCCAGAGAGCTCCTATACGTAGAAGGCATAGCTAATCCTTTGCTTTTTGCAACACCCTAAATGTGTTTGGTTTATGGCCTTGCTTCAAAGAGCTGGGCAACATGTATCTTTCTAATTTAAGTGATTTTTTTTAAATGACAATCTAGAAGATAATTGAAAGCATCCTGGTGTATGAAAAAATAGGTTCAGGAGTCAATGACTTGAGGCAAGACCACTGCCAAGAACGATCCTAGAAGTTTGTGAAATATATACATTAAGGTCACTTGCTCACAGATATTTGCATCTTTAAGGAAAGAAGGATCTTGGAAATCTGATTTTTTTTTAAACAGCTACCACAGATAATTCTCATAAGGGTGGTCCATGAACTACTTGCTGACTTCACAGCTAACTTTTCCTCTTAGTCACTGGTTGGATCTAATTTTCTCCAAATTGACCTACTTACATGTATGCCGGACCCTCTCTCACTGCCTTAGTTTAGTCTTTCTTATCTCATTCTTAGATTATTACTTTAATTTTCTAATAGCCTTCTCTGCCCCCAATTGCATCCCTTTATTCCATCCTTCAAGTTGTCATAAGAAATATCTTCTCAAACCAGGGTTTCTCAGCCTTGGTGCTATTGACATTAGGTGTTGAATGATTCTTTGTTGTGGGGGGCTTGGCATGTGCATCACGGGACAATTAAAAGCATTCCTGGGCTCTTTAGACAACAAAAATGTCTCTAAAGATTGCTAAATACTCCTTGGGGAGCAAAATCAATGCTGATTGAGAACCACGGTTCTTACACCACAGGGGAAGAATGGGCTAATCTCTTCCTTCATTGTCCAAATGTTTGATCATGGCATTCAAATACTTACATGATTTGCCTCCAAATCACATTTCCAGCCTTGTCTACTCCGAAAATTCTCAATGACCCTCTTCCTTCACCAAACTACCCCATTCCTTTAACTGATAATTAAATTGATAATTGATAATCACACCTCTATATATTTGCTTCTGTTTTTTCTTGGGCCCTAAATGGCTTTCCTCTCTTCTTGCTTTCCCAGGAAAATTTGACTCTTTCAAAACTTACTTCAAAGGCCATCTTTTCCAAAATGTTTCCTGGCTTTCCTTATTACCTCTACTCCTTCCTTGTGTGGCACAAGTTTACTTCTGCCACTATATAGGGTGTCTTCATTCAAACTTGTCTTGCAATCAACCAGGGCTTATTTCTGTCCAAATCACTAGCATTTTGCATAGGGACAGTACAATTTGGACCTTAATAATATTTGTGCAAATGAATTAATATTGGGCATTTAAAGCCCATCACAGACAATAAATTTAGTTTGAAACAACAGGTTGTAACTAACTGACCAAGAATAATGAAATTAAAAGGAACTACGTGTGCTGTAGATCTACAAGTTTACACATAAAGCCAGATTATTAGCCATCAGTATTTTCAAAATGTCATTCACTTTGTAAAGTCCTTAAGTTATGTTAAAATCAGTAAGAAAAAGTGACCAAACTACTCATCAGTAGCCCGAATTAAACCAAACCACCCCCTAGATGAAATCAGGAGATATGTTCACTTCAGTGTTTTTCCTTTCCTTTAATAGATATAAATTATAACTCGAGTCTTCTTGGAAAAGCACTGATTCAGAAGGTGCTACATTAGCATCTTTGGCAGAATTGTTAAAAATGCTACACCCAAAGAGTTATGAGTTTTAGCGGTTACTCTGTTATTGGTTTAACAATTTCAGTAATTTACAGCAATTAACTTCTCTACATTTTCCCTTCTTTGCCATAAGCACTTGTTTTATATTGTATAGCAAAAGCACACAGTTTATCTTAACTTCCAATCTCACCCTATTTCTGCCACCTTAGCTACCAACAGCTCACCCTGAACTCAGAAGACTGGGATGAGAACAGGGTCTTGAGCAGGAAATAAGGACTATTGAGGAAGAAATGTTGAAGGTGGGGGGAAATCCCTTGACAGTCTCTTTTTATTTATCAGGTATCACTATTTATAAATGATTATTGGGAGGAAATGAAACCAAAACAGAAATTGAGTTAAAAGAAGATCTGTAGGACAGGCCACAGTGGCTCAGCAGGCAGAGTTCTCACCTGCCATGCCAGAGACCCAGGTTCGATTCCCGGTGCCTGCCCATGCTCAAAAAAAAGATCTGTAGTGGCAGTCTACCTAGAATTTAGCAATATTGACTTCCAACCCCTAATTAAATCATTTGGATTTCTTTAAACACATTACCCGTGCCTAGATGACTGGGCTTCTGCTTAGAAAGAAAGAGGGCTAAGGATATGAATTCAGGTGTTTCAGTTTAGGTTGTTCTAGGACTTACTGAGTCCAGATTGTGTCAAGTCCACATGTGGTCTCCTTATGCAACTTCAATGTTGATGTTACAAAAGGAAAATTGAAGATTATAAATTTAAACTGTGGCATTTTCTTCAAAGAGCTAATTGTTCACTAACAGAAATGATTCCTAACTATATTTCTATTCATCTAAAGTGCTTTTAAAACTGAGTGGAAAACAATATAAGCAAATGTTTTCTTCTCCACTTTTAGACCATATCACAGAAAGGAAAAAGTGATGCAAATCTAATAGGTAAAAATCTGTGCTACAATATTTAATACAACATAAATGTCTTCTTTTTAATAATTTATTACAAAAGAGAGTTTTCCTGGATGTCTGAATGACAAGAGAGAACTTCTGGCAGGCAATAAAGTTTCTTATCCTATAGCTATGATTATTTTCAATGATGTTAACAGTTACGAGAATGAAGCAGCCCATACAAATCTCATATTTCTTCTTTATCGATTTCAACATCTGTTTTCCAAGTATCAATCCATTCCTTCCTTACCATCCGAGACTGGTTTGCTCTCTCTCTCTCTCTCTTTAATCTCTTTACATTAACACAACATATTTACCCTTCATATGCCTGAAGATTTTAATTTACCCTTCATATGCCTGTGGAAACAGAGATATTACAAGGTATCTATAAAGTACTGTGTATCTTTCCCATAGCCATTATATGATGAAAAATAGTGTCAACAATTGTGCAGCTGAAGTATGACAAGTGTGAGTGCCCTAATTGATCAGAATGATGAGGTTTATTTTTTTTTAAGCTAATGTCACTTCTAATCTATTGCAACGGTAATGAACAGCTCAACAGTCTATTTCCCATGGATATCTTCAAAGCTCTACAGATTGCCATTTGAACCATTCTTTAATTGCATCTGGCACAGATTGTAATATGCTCCATAGAATCAAAAAAGGCACATTAACTAGATTTGGCTATCCTCGAGTCATTATAATGATGAGGCTTTAAATGACTAAAGGAGGTTAAGCCTCATTCTTTCTTATGAACCATTATAAACACCGAGCACATAGTAGGTGTGCGAAAATCCGAACGTTTCTGACAAAATATTCACTTTTCTATTTTTTCTTGGATTATGTAATAAGAGTTAGGAGCAATTTTGCTTTTGGTTTTTGGTGTGTGCATGTGTGTATGTGTGTGTGCGTGTGTGTATGCATGTATTTTACCTGATCTGGGCTAAAAAAATTCTGGATAAGTAAGATAAAATCAGAAATCATTAGATATCATATCTTCTCCATGACTTTTCTCAGAAAAGTTTAGCTCTTATTCATTAGGGGGTTTTATTTTTTAATTTGTTTTGCCATTAATAGGTACTCGTTTTGCTTTCAACTTTTGCTTATTGTCTTACCTTCATTGTTAATGCATATTGCATAACATTTTTAAAAATTTCAGTGGTAATAGAAGGGGTGGCTATGTAATAGCCTCCTCAGGAGTCAGTGATAATTCATTAACTATTTCCCTCTTCCTAATTTAATTCAGTGAATGCACTCTCTTGATTCCCACTCCTAGGATGAGAAAAGGAAGTAAACCAGGTTCTTTCTGAAGTTGATCATTGCCTCAGTTAAGGGGTGATGACATCCATTCTAGAATAAGAAGGAAACTGATTCAGAGACACTTCAGGCCAAATGTGTAAGACTAAACATATTCATTTTTCCTGGTCCTTCTCAAATAGTCTCCTAAAATGGCATAAAAGGAACAAAAAAGGTATAACTCAGAAGGACAAGAACATGGAGAAAGAGGTGGGACTAATTTGAGGAATGTCAAAAAAATCTTGGAACTTCAAAGAGAATGGATGAGTGGTGAATGGTAACTGTCATAGCAGAATGGGGAATGTTCAAAGCTAAGGGAGAGGAAATGGGTGGCATAAGCCAACAAGTAACAGTTCATTCCATGAAATTTAGAGAAATTTAGAATTAGAGGCAGCAGATACTTTTGAAGGCTGAGATATAGGTGGAGTTGTGGGGTCAAGAGTACATGGGACACTTGATGGAAAGTCTTTAAAGGAAGTGGCCAGACCCTCAGATTTCCTCCTTTGCTCCACAGAGCCAGCTAACTATTCCTTTTCAACCAGCACAAGACCAGTGGTTTATTCTTTTAAGAAGCTGAACCTTAAAGGATCTTTTAAGAAGCCAAAAGAATGGGTGAGGTACCAAACTGAAAACAGGGAGATTGAATGGAAGTCTACAAACTGACTGGTGGGATCCCCCATGCTCCTTACCTCTTTCAACTGCTAGAATATCCACATTATCACTGAATTTACTACCCCTGTCCGCCACCATCCCACTCTGCATGATCCCCAGGTGAGACATTGGAGGACTTTTCTTTGGGAATACTGAAGAACACCTAACAATATTGATTTGGGGGGATTTACCAACAAAATATTGGGAAAACCAATAATCTTGGGAGAACAAAGATTGAAAAGACCACCTGTCAACAAGTCCCACCTTGTACTAAGTACTTAGTACTAAGAATTTCCAATCTGTATTTTAGTACCTCACTTTAAAATATAACTTCCAAGAGTCACCAGGACTTGAGGAAAGCCTCTAGCATGAAAGACAGAAACTAACAAAATCATCAAAAAAAGGGAAGCATTCCTGGGCTCTGCCTATTAGACAAACAAAAGGAATGTGTATAACCATCAGCCTCTGAAAGACAGAGAAGACCCATGCACAGAAGAAGAGGAACTATTCCAAAGAACATTTCAAAAACAACAAAGAATTATTATAAATATGAAGATATGAAAGGGAAAAAATGAAAAAATAATAAAGAACTCGAAGATGACATTGTGGTTATCTCTTGGAAAATAAACAGAGAAAACAGGGGAAAATAAAGGAAAATTAGATGGCCAGTTGTAAAGATTATCAGAAAAAGAGAATAGAGAACCTAAGGGAGAAAATTGTCAAAAGATGAGAAAGAAAAATTCCCAGAGTTGCAGAACATAAATTTACAAATTGAAGGGGCTACTGGAATGCATTAAGAGAGACAATTACAGAATATAGCATTGTGGAGTTTCCAAAGACTAAGACAAAAAGAAGATTCCATAAGCTCCTAGCCAGGATAAAACAGGTTTCATAAATAACATTTAAAAAGTCAGTGCAATCTAGAAGACAATGGGGGATACCTCAACATCATGAGGGAAAAAAATAATATTTTAATCAACTGTGAGAGTAGGATAACAGACTTTTAGGATACAAAAGTCTCAAAACTTAACCTCCAATTATTGTTTCTCAGGAAACTATTGGGAAATATGTTCCATAAACATCAGAAAATATGCGGTCCAAGGAATAAGGAACCAAACACAGGACAGAGGAGAGGAATTCATGGGAGGATGGATAAGGAGGTGCCAGGTTGACAGACAGGTATGCAGGAGATCCTGCAACAACCATCCCATACTGGAACAGAAGGACTGTACTCCAAGAGGGTTATGGCTAGAAAAAAAATAGGTGGATTTGGGGAAATCGAATTAAGATGCATTTGACAGAGTGGCTTTGGTAGGGGTAAATCTAGCTAGATAGAAAGCCAAGCAAATGGAAGCAACAACAATGAAAAGAAAGAAATGCAAATAACAACAAATGGTGTTCAGAAAGGAAATTTAATGATTTTATTATTTGGCTCAGCAGTGAATGAAATTTGCATGGTAATAAAAATGAAAATATTGGGTATTTGTCAGAGCAATACTGGGAGCAGGGGAGAAGGGGAGATACTTGTTGGGGGGAGATAGTAAAACAGCTAAATCTCATTTCATGATAAAAATATCCACTATGAAAAATTAAAAAAAAACAAACAGAATTATAATAAGCATGCTATTTGTGAAAATAGAGATGGATGCCATAAAAAAGTTTCTAAGAGTTGAAAGGGATAGAGAAAAGGGATGTGGGGTGAAGACGGGTGGATAAGGGGCTCTGGTTTTTATGTTAAAGGCCTTGTAGTACTATTTGCCTTTTAAAGCTTTATAAGAAAACTGTAATAAAAATTAAGTAAAAAACTTGATTAGGAAGTTAGAGATGTTAGATGTTTTTCCAGCTCCTCCTAGGTTGTTACATAAAATGAATATTATCTACTCTATGACACGACGTTAGGTGGTTTCTTATGTGCCATCTCATTTAATCCCAATAACAACCTTATGAACAGGGGTTGTTATCCCCGCATCCCAGATTAGAGAACTCAGGCTCATAGTTTCTAGGGTTTGCCCAAGCCACAGGGCTAGCAGTGCTAGAGCCCACCTCAAGCCATTCTCACCCTAATTCCATGCTCTTATCATACTCCAAAGCTTCATTTCATTATATAAGACAGCTTGATTTTAAAAACTTGTGTTGGCCCACCATGTCTCTTCTAGCTCTCCTATGGGTTCATAGCAAGGTGGGCACATGAATAACTTTAATCCTTTTCTGTAGGAAATTTAAAAAGAAAGAGGGGAATAAGGAAAAGGAGGATCTGAGAAGATCCTTTATTCTTAGAATGTATTACCCAACTATTTCAATGTCTTGGCACTTGAAGTTTTGAAAGATTAAATATAGAAATGAGTTTATTTTACACTGGGATCATCAATGGGATTGAGAAGGTCTTCTTGACCAAAAGGGGGAAGAGAGAAATAAGACAAAGTTTCAGTGGCTGAGAGATTTCAAACAGAGTTGAGAAGTTATCCTGGAGGTTATTCTTATGCATTATATAGATATTCCTTTCTAGTTTATGGTGTGTTGGAGGAGCTTCTACCCGAAACTGTAGAACTGTGTTCCAGAAGCCTTGTTTTTTGAAGCTGATCGTATAACGATACAGCTTTTACAATGTGACTGTGTGGCTGTGAAAACCTCGTGTCTGATGCTCCTTTTAGCTAGGGTGTGGACAGATGAGTATAAAATATGGACAAAAAATTAACAAATAATGGGAGGAACCAAGGTTCAAATAAATTGGGTAGATGGAAATGTTAGTGGTCGATGAGAGGGAAGGGTGACGGGTATGGTATGCATGAGTTTCTTCTTTATTTCTTTTTCTGGAGTGATGCAAATGTCCAAAGGAATGACCATGATGATGAATACACAGCTATGTGATGATATTGTGAGCCACTGATTACACACCAGGTCTGGAATGTTTGTATGTTAAGAATGTTTGTGCGTTTGTATGTTGTTTTGTCAATAAAAATATTAAATAAAAAACTCCCACAGAAAGAAATCTCCATTATACTCAGAACTTAAATAAGATATCTACAAATTCATTAAAATATCTAGAAATTTCTCTCAGTAAGCACTTCTCATTCTCATAAGGGAAAATTCAGACCCTGAATTTTGAGATTAAATAAAAAGCCAAGTTCTGGCATTTGATTATTTCTTGTGGAATAATTTTACCTGATTATTGCTGAGACTGTGTTATGTTTTAATTTTTAAAGAATTATCCTGGAAGAATATGCTTCATTTCAATTCAGTTTTGATTACTTCAATCTTTTGTGCTTTAAGAATAAAAGACTATTTCAAAGTAATGCATTGTTTCTCTTCCTTTTGTTTCAAGCTTTGCATTTACCTGTTTGACCTCAAGAAAGATCAACCAATTAGCCAATCAGCAAGCATTTAGGCTTCATGGATGATTAAGGCCAGTTTTCAGGAAATCTAGTTTTGCACATAGATCGAGAGTTACCAATTTTAAGAGGCCATTTTAATTTCAGTCACATACTGGATGTAAGTGGTTAAAATTGGTAATTGTTATCCCAATGATAGTGTGTGGTGGAGTACAAAATAACTTGAATGAAGAAAAGAATACCATAGGTTTCTTGATCTGATTGTCACCCATCTTCATGAGTCTAAGAAAGTCATTTAATCTTTCCATGGCCAAATAAGCCCATAAATACAATTGAGAAAATATTATCCACTCCAAACTACTTCACAAAGTTATTAATATGCTGCAACATGAGATAGACATTTTTAAGGAGCACAAAGCATCTGTACACTACATATTCTGAAAAAGAGCCAAGACTGGTGACTTATTTTCCCAAAAGACAAGTTTCCTACACTGGATCATTATTACAATAGTTAGCTGAAGGTATTGCCTAGGACAGCAATAACACATTTGCTAATAAATCCACTGCCAATATAGGTCCTCCAAATTGGAAGGGTTGCATGGTCCTATAGAAGTTTGCTTGGTGAAATCACATGGAATATGTCCTAGCCACATTGCAAAGGTCAGAGGTATGTGCAATGCACTTAATTCCAGGGGCTTAACTTAGACAGTCATCTTTGACACAAAGGACTTTGGGCAAATAATTTAAATACTCTTAGCTTCAGTTTTCTCACCCATACAAAGAAGATACTATCACCAGCCTTGTCTACTTCACAGGGCTTTTGTTAGGTTCAAGTGAATAAGGAATATGGATGACCAGTGTCAAGGATGTGCTTTATAAATGATAAAGCAGCAAAGAATATGTTATAATGATACTACTACTACTACTACTGCTAAGGGCATAACATAAATCATGTCCTACGGTGGGCTCAAGGGATACTAGAGATATTTTTAATAGCATCTTGATGAATTTGGGCTTTAAAGTACACCTTTTAGACTTGGAATAGTTAGGGCCCAATACTCTTATTTACTGGAAAAGGAAAAATGTTACTCATGCAACCAAAGTCACATTACTGTGGCAGCAGAGCACCCCCTCCCCAAATCCCACACGTGGTCAGATTAAAGGGCTAATGGTAATTAAAGATTGCCATAGAGTGAATAAGATTAATATTAGAAAAGGATTACATCAAAAAAGATTTACATCAAAGGATTCTTTCTCTTTTCTCTCAAAGAAAGCCTTACGAAAGAAGTCTTATGCAAAACATTCTAAGTCTCTCAGTTATTTTAAAAGGAGTTGAAAAATATGACAGGGTAAGCACAAATTTATTCTACTGGGAAATACCAAGAGTTATAATATGCTTAAGCCTTTACTCCACATATAGGAATCCGTACTATATTGGAGGGCACATGGGTGTCCAGGAATTTTGGGAATCTTGTTTGGAACAGGTAAGCACATACACACTAGATAGAATAAGAAGCCATCCCATCAAATTTCAATACCAATATGTACTCCTCATTCAGTTACAAAGATACAAAAGTTTTCTTGTGTGGTATTATGTATAAATGCAGGGTAGACATGTCCATGTTTGCAGGTCTAACCATGATGTCTAGCCATAAACATACATGCAGAGAAAGACAGATAACGTCCATATATGTGCATGAGTGTGTGAGTGTGAATGTAAATGTGTGTATGTGTGCATAATTTTCTTTTGGAGGCTTTGGGTGTTTTTATCAGGAAACAATTAGAAATATGATCTAAAACCAAAATCAAGAGTAAGACATGCAGAAAACTAGTATAGAAGAAACAGGCTTTGCTTCTCAGCTTTAAGCTATTGTAAAGCAATTTGCATGACAGGTATGTGCATGTTCCTAATCCACAAATGAGGAAACAGGATGTTCTTTAGAATCACAGAATCAGATTTGAAAAGGTGCTCTAGAGACCAAGAAACAGAATTCCTGCAAGGTGCAAGCATGTGGGATTTTTCCTTTCAGAGTTGTTTTGAGGCTCAAATGCAATGCCTTTGAAACCATTTTGGAAACGGTTACATGAACAGACAAGAGGGAACATATTTAGTGGGGCTGTCCTGTGACCCCTCCAGCTAGGAGCAGAGTAAGCCCAGGACTCAGCAGAGGTTTGTGCTAAATTATGGGGTCAGTGGATGCCGGGGCAGGAGGGACCACAGGACTGCACGCAGACTTTCTGGGACAACTCTACTCTGGCTTGCCATATTCAGCCTTTGCATTTCAAGGAGTGTGTCTTTATAAAACAAGATCCATTCCTTTGAACAAGAACCAGGGATACTGTCAACATCCTTCATCCATTCATTTATTCACAAATGTTCCTTGAGCACTTTCCATATACCAGGCACTACTTTCAGCACAGTGTTGACCAAGATGACTTTGAATATCAGAATAAAATACAAAATTATGAGCACTTGAGAATTCTGTAAAGAATAGAAAATGGGACACTGGGCCTCTCCAAGGTTCAGATATGTACCCGTTTGGACTGATATGCAGAGTTGTCATAATACTACCAAAATATTTATATGGCACTTGACAGTTTGCATCATACATGTAGTAGTATTATGACATACCGCTTCTTATAACAGACATTTTTGAGGGTCAAAATCCTTCAGAAATGGGATAAAGAGCATAGGTGGGAGTCATGACATTGGTTTGAA
The DNA here is from genome assembly GCA_004026745.1 of Myrmecophaga tridactyla. NCBI lineage: Eukaryota > Metazoa > Chordata > Mammalia > Pilosa > Myrmecophagidae > Myrmecophaga > Myrmecophaga tridactyla. Next base: position 64,199 of record PVIY010001776.1, on the reverse strand, counting down.
CACTAGCTCTACTGGGTGCTAAAGCTGTGATTGAGAAAGATTCCATATCTTTTGAGCGCCTCTATTTCATCATCAGTGCAGTGAATATGACAATTGTCCCTATCTCCCAATTGTGAACATCTAATGAGATATGATACACAAAGGTACTTTGCTATGTATCAAGTGCCCTATAATGCTTACTAGATTCAGTACAATTCTATATGCCAGTTCACACAGAGATGGATCTGGGGTCTTGAAATATCCAATGCGGTATCATCTGTCTTTACAGAAGTCACATAACTTCATATTTTATTCTTGTGTTCAGTATTTATTGGCTTTCCAAAAGTTCTGAAAAATCTATAGTATTTTCTATAACCAGGCAGTACCACCTGATCCACTCTGAATAAGTGTATCTATCTTCAAAAGAGCTAACACTCTACTGTGTACTGATGCCTAGAGGAAAACATGAACTGGTAGGCTAGTTGAAATGAAATTATATAGTTAATATCCTGATGGACTTTCCAGTTCTTCTTTTCCTTCACATTTGATATTGTAATTAGAATTATATAATACATAAGTCAATCAATTACAGATGACCTATGATAACTCCCAGTATTTATAGTAAGACAAATGGATTATAGAAAACATGAAGGATTTATGAGTGAAGAGAAGTCTTTTACACAATTATGTCTTTCATCCCAGTTAAGAAAAAACAACATTTTCAATGAATTTATTGCACAAGCTATTTTGGGGGAGCCTGTACTTAGGATCTATTTTACAAAAAGAACCTCACAAAGTTAAAAGATATTTATAATTTGCAAAAAAAGAGACAACACAGACTATTCCACACTCTCCCCCCTCCCCCTGAAACTATAGCAATCATCTCCTAAGGAACACAACTGGAAGAGATATCAGCTTTGCCATAAGATGGCAAAAGTATTAGAGAATCCTAAATTAGGAATGAAAGGGAGTGATTGATCAGGGAGGGACTCCAATAAAATCCTCATCATGTAGCTAAAACGTCCCCTTATATAAAGTGCATTACTGGCCAAATGTGCCAGAGAGTCAAAAAGATCAAAAAGGAACTAAAAGTATAATTAATGTGTCACTAGAAAGGTAGTTAGAGATTAATAAGGATCTTTCACATGTTCTTAAAAAGAAAGAAGAGATGATGGCCAGTCCTTGTAAGAAGGGAGAGAGAGTATCAATTCATTAGAAGGTTTAGGGCTTAGGGTGATTGCCCAGGCTGTTATTGAGGTTTATTTTTTAAACTTTTTAATTTGAAATACTTTCAAACTTATAGGAGAGATATAAAAATAATATAATTCCCCATACCAAGAACTTCAACATACCATCATCTCCCCAGAAATCCAGATCCCCATTTTGCCACATTTACTGTATCATTCCATCTATCCATCCATCATCTCTTCATTATCAGACTGTCTATCCATTTCAACCCGTCTTCTGAACTTGAGTGTAGTTTTTATATATCGTGTTCCTTGAACACTTAATAGTACTATGTATATTTCCTAAGGAAGAGGATGTTCGCTTACATAGCCACCTCAACCGCAGTTATCAAGTTCAAGAAATTTAACATTGATATAAAGCATACGATTTATATTCCATTTCCCCTTTGTCCCAGCATGGTCCCTTCGAGCCTCTTTTTCCTTATTATAATCTGTTCAAGATTGCGTATTTCACTTATAATTGTATCTTTAGTTGTTCACTTATAATTGTATCTTTGGTTGCTCCTTAATATTTTTTAAAATGTGGGGACATATATACAACTTTCCCATCTTTCCACTTTCCCGTCTTAACCACTTCCAATCATAACATTCATTTGGGATTAAGGACATTCCCAGGGTTACGGCACCCTCATCACCTTCCATTACTAAAACTGTCCCATCTCCCCAAACAAAAACCCTACACCCATTGTGCATTAACTCCCAATTCCCCCTTCTTGCTCTGCCCCTGGCAATTAGTACCCTAATTTCTGTCCTGCATAGTCTCTGTGTAGTTAACATGGTGTTTAGCATCCTAAATCTATAACAATCTTATTTGCTTTGATACCAATTTAACTTCAATAGTATATACAAATTGTCTCCCTCCATCCCACCACCTTTATATAGTTATTCTCACAAATCACATGCTTATACATTATGACTCCAAAGCCACTGGTTTATCATTACATTTTATTTCCTTTTATCTTCTTTAGGAAGTAAAAAGTAGAGTTAAAGACCAAAAACAGAATAGTACTGGCACTTATATTTACACATGTGGTTACCCTTACCGAAGATTTTTATTTCTCCCTGTGGCTTCAATCCATAATCTATTGTCCTTACCTTTCAACATAAAGAACTCTCTAGCATCTGTTGTAGAATTGGTCTAGCAGTGACACGCTCCCTCAGCTTTTGTTTATCTGGGAATGCCTTAATCTCTTCCTCATTTTTTAAAATGCAATTATATTGAGCTGTATTCACTTACCACACAATCCATCTGAAGTACAATCAATGGCTCACAGGCCCACAGTGTCATCACATAGTTCTCTCTCTCTTTTTTTATTTTTGCACAGGCAGGCACTGGGAACCGAGCCCGGGTCTCCGGCAAGGCGGGTGAGAACTCTCCCTGCTGAGCCACCATGGCCTGCCCTCTCCTTCATTTCTGAAAGATAGTTTTGCTAGATATAGAAAATGTGGCAATATTTTGCTTTTGAGGGCTTTAAATATGTCTTCCCTCTGCTTCTGTCTCCATGGTTTCTGATGAGAAATTGGCATTTAATTTCATCAAGGCTGCCTTATATGTGACAGTTGCTTCTCCCTTGTGGCTTTCAGAATTCTCTCATTTGGCATTTGACAGTTTGATTGTGATATGTTGCAGTGTGGGTCTATTTGGGTTTATCCTGTTTGGAGTTTGTTGAGCATCTTGAAGTGAGTATTCATGTCTTTCACTAAATTTGGGAAATTTTAGCCATTATTTTTTTGAATATTCTTTCTGCCCCTTTCTCTCTTTCTTCTCTTTCTGTGGCTCCCACAATGTATATATTGGTGGATGATGTTCCACAGGTTTCTCAGTCTCTGTACTTTTCTTCATTCTTCTTTCTGTCCCACAGACTAAATAAGTTTTAATTATCTTCTCTTTGAGTTCACTGACTCTTCTGCCAGTTCCAATCTGCTGTTGAACTCTTCTTGGATTTCTGAGATCTTCATTTATGTTTGGCTCCTTTTCATAATATCTATCTCTCTATTGATATTCTCTTTGTATTCATCTATCATATAACTTATTCTTTTTTTTAGTACTTTGCCCATGTTTTCCTTTAGTTTTTTTAGCATAACTGGAACCATTATTTTAAAGTCTTTGTCTGGTGTGTCCCATGTCTGGCCCTCCTCTGATGGTTTCTGATCCTTTAATTTTTTCCTTTGCATGGGCTATCATTTCCTGTTTACTTGTATGTTTTGCAATCTTCTGTTAAAACCTGACATTTTGATTTTTAATGTGGAATTTAATTTTAATTTAATGCTGAAATCTACACTCTGAGGCATCTGTTTCTTAGCTTGTATCCAGCTAGTTTTATAACAACACTTTCCTTGAATGCTAGGAGCTAACAAAAAATGAAGGGAAAAAATAAAATATGTTACCTAGACTTTGCAGAGTGACCTGAACGAGTGCTCTCTTTTACAGTTTATCCATAAATGAGTGTAGAGAATAACTTGAAGACAAATCATAGGGACTGCTCTGATCCTTTCTGTGCATGAGTTTTGACTTTAGCATGCCTGGCCATAGGAATTCCCCATCTGCATGGATATGAATGCCCTCTCTTCTGTAGGTTACAGTTTCCTCATGGTCCCAGGAACTGAACTGTATGTCCTACAGCCAGCAATCCCTTTTCCCAGGCAGCCGTAATTTTACTGCTCTTCCACAGTGTTCTATAGAAAAGCTCCATAAACTGCCTTCACCATGCATGTCAAGTTCTGGGAAGGCTAGCCTGCAGTGAGTATCCTTGTTCAATCTCTCAGGCTGCCACCAGACAGAAGGACCAGACACACATACTCCCAGTGTTCACATGAGAGTCGCTGTATGCCCTCTGAAACTAGGACCAGGGACCTGCTTTGGGAGCACAGGCCAGCTCAGCCGAACTGCTAAGGAGTTGGAAAAGGGGCCAGCCAGGGCTCCATGAGATCCTGCTGCTTTTAAGTTACAGTTTTCTTGAATTAGTACACATAAGAACTGTACTCTTATAACTGTTTTCTGGAGCTTTGAGAAAGATGTTTCTATCAGTTCTTGCTTGTTGTCCAAAGCTTCTGTGGCAGGATGGAGCCCTTAAGCTACTCACTCTGCCATCTTGATTGGGGCCTATTACTGTTTTGCTATATAATCAGCCTACCCAGTAGCAGAACAGTCAAATAATTTTGGGAAATGCTTATTCTTCTCTTCCCGTAATACCTTTCTTGGGTAGGCTACACAGTATAGTGTTACAGCCTAGTATTAAGTGGTGATTTAATCTTACAAATTTATTTAGCTGAATTGATCAATTTTTACATCCAAAACCCTTCAAAATATATGGGGTCTGGATGAATTTTCTACTTTACTTACATATACTGATTATGTATATAATCTGTATACAGATAACTGCCATATCTTTAATTTCTTTTATGAGATACAGACAGTAATAGAAAATAAAGAATCAGATGTTGGGAGACAAAAAGAATCCAAAAACAAATGTGCATGAATTATTATATCAAAAAAGTACTAATCAATTTTTGAATGGGTAGGGACAATGAGTATTTTCAATAACAAATGGAACAAAAAATATGGAGCAGTTTAATCATCACTCATGTTCATTATGCCACAAGCTATTTTAATACTTATTAATAAAAGCCTAACATGTTCATTGTATATCACTTTTGGATTGAATTAGACAGATTTTAATTAAAAGATTACCAGTAACAATTACAACGATGAGATTTGTAGGGGCTAACGCTTAAATCAGGAGATTTAGGCCTTATTAAAACTGATTTCTCTAGTCTAAAGTAGGTTTCTTTGTGTCAGGGCAGTGTAAAGAACTGCCTAACATCACAGAACATAGAACTAAATAGATTTTATGACTCATCTTTTTATTAGGTGAGGAAACTGAGAAAGAAAAAGGATGATAAATATCAGGGATGATTTTCTAGTGTCTGTTTGGAGAGTTTTGATTACATTGAACTGTTGTAAAAGTAGAGCAACGTCTAGGCTGAGTTTTGAAAATTGTTTTATCAGAGGCAAATTCCTGGAAAAAATACAAAATCTGTAGGTGGATGCCTCCAAATGGGAAAATAACTGAAGGCATTTAGTGGAGGGAAGAAGCAGAGTATGCTAATGGTTTGTAAGAGTAAACAGACAATGACATCTAAATTATACTAATAACCTGGAAGACAACTCTCTTTACTGTGGGACACCAGCTCATTGGCCATTAATAGCATCTCTTGTGAAGGTCAAGGAGGGTCAGATTGCTAAATTAGAGCAAGGCTCAAGTTGACCAGTAGTTGTCATTAAACCATAGTTAACAGTTCAAGGCAAAATAAAGCATTAACTCCAATTTCTGGAGCTTGCCTAACTCTGGAGAACCCCTGCTTGCATAAGATCCCTGAAATGTGCTACATATGGAATGACTTATTTGGAGACTTTTCGTGTGTGTGTGTGTGTCACAGGAACCTAAATTCTCATTAAGGAGCTCCCTATAAGGTTAAAAGAAAATGTTTTTGATAGATTTACTTGACTCTCTATTTTTAAGGGTTTGAAAGCAGCCTGAGGATCGCAGAAACTGCTGTAAAATCTGGACTGAACAAGCCTCTGGAATCTGAACCCATAACCAGGAAATGAAGGTGGTCTAAATGGCCTTGGAAAACCTTTGCTTAATTGGCAACCTTGTTTACAATATGATGTTTGGACTAGAGAAATAAAGTACTGTCCCTCTGTTGGAACAATCAGTGGAAAGAATGGAAAACACGGCCAGGGACTGTATGAAAATCTCAGAGAACCTTAGCTTTGATATCACTTAAGAGAAAAAGAAGCAGAACATGAAAGGTGAAATGAAGGACTGGTAAATATTAATGGAACTGAGATGGAAAAGCAATACAATAAAGCAAAATTCAAGGAGGGAAAGAAATATCCTTTAAATAGAGTAATATAAGCTGCCATTGCTGATTGTAAACCTGCCATTACATTTTGTTATAGTATTAAAAAATGACCTTTCAACCCTGGAGGTAATACTACAGTTACTGTGTGTTTTATTTCTTGACAAATCTGATCATATCCTTCAGTAGCTCCCCACTGCCCGAGGGTTTGTGTCCAAACTTCTTATCATGGCATTTTGAGCCCTTTCCGTCTTTACATTTATCCTTCTCCTACTATGTCCCCCTTTTACCTCCTGCACTTGAGCCACAACTATTGGCTCAGGTTCCTTGATTTTCTTCGGTGCTGTTCCCTCTGCCCAAACAGCTCTTTTGGTCCCCTCCTCAGGACCCGTTATGAATGTCATCTTGTAAATCTCACCGAATCATTATCTCATGTATGAATCTTTTCCTTATTCACACCTCATACTACCTAACATCACAGAGTATTTGGAGCTAAACAGGTCTTATGACTGATCTATTTTAGGCCACCTCTTTATTAGGTGAGGAAACTGAGGCAGACAAAAGATGGCGAATGTCAGGGTAGCACTGACCACCCACTCCTTTGTGTCTAAATGTCCCCCATAGAGGCTCAGCCCACAGTGCAGATTCCAGTTTATGGTATTTATTTATTTGCATGTCCATTTCTATTAGACTAGGAACTTCACTGGGCTAGGCCTGTGTCCTTTTATTATTTTGTTATAGTTTTTAGAATTATGTTAGCAATGCTTGAAGAATGAATCAAAGAACGAATGGAATAACCAACCAATCACTGGCTAACTATATACCCAATGAGACTGGACCTGAATTATACTTTCAAACACTATAATTGTTTATAAATATCTGTAAAGACTATAAGAACAAAAGCTGCATAAAGTCTCCTTTTCTTCTTCTTGTTTTGACAGAAGAAACATTTGAGAGAATTTCAGGGTTGGAAGAACCTTAAAAATAAATTCATCAAAAAAAGAAGAATCATGTTCCAAGAATGGGACTCATAACTTTAAAGGCAACAGATACCATCAAAGTTATCACAGGTCAAGAAACTAATCTCAAGAAAATCAAATGAATGAGTTTCAAGTGTGGGTCACAGTTTAAAGACTTACTGCAGAGATTAAGGAAGAAAAAAAAGAAAAAGAATAGCGAGATTTGGAATTCAAGTGAAAAGAAAAAAATAATAGAAGAGCACTATAGAAATAGATTACTAAAATTCAATGATACCCAAGTAATTAAATACTTTAGTTAAAAGGTATATTCTATAAGTTATAGTACAATATCTGGAAATACCTATTAACAAGAGCCTCAAGCCTCATCCCACTATAGGCAGTTGGTCCTCTTGGGCTAAGCTTGATGAATACTTTCTTCTCACTTTTCTCCTGGCCAAAGTGACCACATAACCAAACTGTAGGGCAGGACTTCTGATTCTGCCCTAAAATTACAGCCACAGCTCAGCCCAACCATTGATTTCAGATTCATTAGTATAAGACTGAGAATGAGATGAGAAGGGCCACTCAAGAGGAACAAGCTGTGTCTGGCCTCATCTAGATGGCAATATTTTCCTCCTGGGCCAGAGACACCTTGGAAAGCTTACATAGGTTTTTGTCAGTGTTATTTTTACTCTGCCTTCTTCCAGAAGGAACAGAATAGCATGAAAACAAGAGGGGCATGAAAAAAGAAAAGAACAGAAAAGTGGGGGGCAACAATGCAGTTGGAAATTAAGTTAAACCACATATAGTAATGATTTATAGGTGTGGCCATGTTAACACAAATTAAAGCCAAAGGAAACATTCTTGGTCATTGAGCACATAGGACATGGTAGATTAATGACCCTGTAAGCATTTCTAGATAATATAAGGTCAAATCTTGGAGAGAAAAAACCCTTGAGGCAACTCCAAACATTGCCATATAAAACAAAAGGCAGCACATCCTGGAGACACGTTTCTAATTAGATTGTTTACTTTGACTTGAGTAAAATTATTAACGTGGAATCAACCCATTTTCTCTTCTTTAACAAGGTAGGTTAAATGTGACATTGGTTTGCAAAATGATATACTTTGTGCCCATGATGGTAAACCATTTTCTGAAATTTAAAATACACTGTTTAAAGAATATACCTGGGAGCTTTGTTTATATCCAGAAATCAAGACATTTGTACATAAAATTCTAGCATCAAGAATTTCATTGTTTATAATGGGAGAGGAATTGCAATATGTGGAGCAGTGAATGATTACTAGACTTTGATATTTGAAAGCATTTGAAACATTAAAGTTTGGATGTTAACTAAAGTCTCAAAAGAAAAGAGAGAAGGTAAGTTTTGCTTATTTTCCAAATTATTACAAATTGATTGATGACCCCAGAGAACGACCTATGATCTGAGAGCCCATGAGAGCACCTAGGTACGAGTGCTTTGAAAACGTTAAACCTGATGCTGACGATATGCCTGTCATTATTATATTCCTATTAAATGTCATATATTGTGCTTGTTGCTGCTAGTGGGATAAGATGACATAAGCAGATGCCTGTGGCCACATGAGGCAAGCTTTATGCATGATATTCTTGTTATTTGGGTACTGAAAGAGTGATGTCCCATGGAATGTGAGGGCCAGCATTGAAAATCAAGTGCTCCAAATGCACAGGAAATTTTAGGTAATTAAAAAAAAAATTTTTGTGCTTGGGTAATTTTTTTTTTTTTATACCAAGCGTGCGTCTCCAACATGCCTAGCTGATAAACAGCCAAATTCATTACATGTAATTAAAAGCAAAATTACACAAAACAAGGGCAGGATCTGAGAAGTCCAAGGTACAAATGAACATACTATTGCAAAGTCAGCTGGGGCTGGCGCCCCCGGACCGGGCACAGCTGCAGCTATGCTTCACCTCCTCCGACTCGAGATCTGAGGCCTCACGTCCTTTGATGTTGACACTGTACATACTCAATACATGCTGATGACTGAATGGGGGCTGGTTACGATTTATTTTGTAACTCTGAAAGTGGGTTATTTTAACCTCAGGGGGGGTGCGAGGAAGGGGCATCAGTTTTGGATTTTGCACAAGAAGACACAATTTTTTGTTATCAGTAACAGACTAGTTAGAGTTGGGTCTGTTTTCCTTCCAATCTTTCACTATTCAAATAAGAATCATGTCAACTGCTTTTTTTTTTTCCTTTTTCTTCTCTTTTTTTTTAGAGGATCTACAATAAGCAAAGCATAAGCCATTTCATTCATTCAGTTCTCAAGTACATATTTGTGCTAGCTGCTGGGGGGCCCTGGTGAATAAGGCATAGTGCCTGGGGTCTCTTCCATTCTTGATTAATACATGAAAGGATGAATGAATGAATGAGTGAATATATGAGTGAGTTACCTGTGACCTACACATAATAATGTTTCAGGGAAAGAGAGAGCTGTTAGCTTGAATCTTCTTAGAATAAGTCACGGAACCTGCTGAGGCACTCACAGTGTTGTGTAATAAACAGCAATGCTAACCTAACCCTGGCCCTGCCTCCCATTTTCAGTTTCCCATTTTCAGGGAGAAAACAAGTACAAGAGTTTCCCAAATACTTGGCACAATGCGTTCTGCTTTAAATGTCAAAGAGGGGACAAAATGGATGGGGGATGTAAAGATGTTATCCACTTAGCTGGCAAAGGAAAAATGACAGCCAGAACACTTTCCCAGGAAAGAATTCAGAAACCAAATCCAATACAAAGGAAAGATGACCCTGGGTTGGTTGGTACCTACTGTCCTTTCCTGTGTTGAAACGTTAACATTTTCAGATATGATGTTTCTTTTTTCCAGGTCACCAAACACAGACAATGAGCTGGAGGCACAGACAAAGTTGGCCCATCAGCAGGGCTTTGCACTTCAAACAAAGATCTGAGCTTTCCTGGCTGTTTAACTTAGAGTTGGGACATTAATACACAGAGAAATGACTGACATGTTTGGTTGTGAGGATTAGCTCCATTGTATGGAAATGACACGTTGGCACCATTGCACTGATGCCCTAGAATGTGTGAATGGAGGCTTCCATGCACCCCTCTAAAAAGTGCTACATTAAAAGAGTTCTTGGGGTACTTTAAAAAAGAAAGAGATTACCATAAGGAATCAATATGGGAACTGAAAGATAATGAATTTGTCTTTTTCTTGAGTTTTTTTATCATAAAGGAAATGAATAAGCAATGCTGTAAAGGAAACACTAAAGAGTTAAGTTTTACCTACAGAATGTTATTTAACTTTGTTAGTTAGAATAGCTAGACAATAAAAGCAGAAATCTAGTTTGACAGTTTTTTTTGTGCTTGTACATAATAGTTTCTTATGTATAATAGGCACTCAATGAATGAGCCTTTAAAATGTTTTTCAGATAAGAGTCTTTGAAATGTAGAACTGAATACGATTTGAAGTTGTCACATATTTTCTTTTTAGCTTATTTTTTAAATGAATTGAGAAAAATATAAAGATACCATACTTTTTGGCAAGTCTGATAATCCAAAAAACAGCCCCAGGCCATAATAAGATTTGTTGATTGAATATATGCCTGATTAGAAAAAACAAAGAAAGTCTTTTGAGAGGTTACTTGTTTCTAATCATAGAAATGCAATTCAGGCGCTCACTCCTGGCCCACTTTCTCTCCATCACTCCATGTACCAAGTGAGCTAATGTGCTTTCCAAGATCCTAGCAGATGAGAAACATCCAGGGAAAGGATGTGAAAAAGGAAGAGGGATAGGAAGGAAGGACCTCAGGAGCAGGACCTAATCTCAGAAAGCAGAGCACCCTGGGGCCTTCTAGTGATGGGTGAATAGCTGAGCCTACATCAGTGGGCCTGGAGCAGCTCAGGCTTCAAACCCCATGAAGTTTCAAATGGCCATAGATGACACTGGGAAGGGCTGAACTGGGTTCGGTACCCCCAGTCTAAGGGGGCAGTGTAATTGTTTCGATTTTTTTTTTTGCAAATGTGTTAAAATGAAGTTTTACTAGCATGAAGGCATTTTTAAAGAGGGCAAAGCCTTTCCATTGAATAGTTATTTCTTTGGATGGCAATAGAATCTGAAAGGAGATTTTCTAAAATTTTTGCTTCTATTTCAGAGCTTAAACTTCCTTTATGGCCGGGGAAGCTTTCCTTATAAAGATCCCCGAATCCTCTAACGTCTGCTTTATTCACTGTGCTGATTAATTGAAGTAGTCACTCAATTGTTTTGACAGGTTTCGAGATATCCCGGGGAGATACCAGCAATCCCCAAGAGTTCCCTCAAGAACACTGATACATGGCTCTTGTCAATCACCAATTATCCATTTTTCTCCACCTGACTTTCTAAGCTTATAAATGTAATGTAGGTCATATTCTAGAATAGTACAGTCAATCCTCATTATTTGCAGATTCCATATTTGCAAATTCAACTCCTTGCTAAAACTTATTTAAAACCCCAAACATAAATGCTCCTGGCACTTTCAGGGTCAGTTGCAGATATGTCCAGAGGTGAAAAATTTAACTTGCAGGACATACAAGTTTCCAGCTGATGTTAAACAACGTAACACTCTGCCTGCTTGTTTCAGCTCTAATACTGTAAACAAGTGTCCTTTTCATGGTATATTTAGTGTCACGTTTTTTGCTTTTTATGCTATTTGTTGGTGATTTCTCTGTTACAGTGGCCCCAAGGCACAGTGCTGAAGTGCTGTCTAGTCTTAAGTGCTGTCTAGTCTTAAGTGCAAGAAGTTGTTGTGCCTTACAGAGAAAATATGTGTGCTAGATAAGTTTCCTTCAGGCATGAGTTAAAACCCTTAATGGTGAATTCAGTGTTAATGAATCAACAATATATATTACATAAGGTATTTTAAAGTAGAAAAACATATTATACAAGGTTATGTATTAACAAAAATGTGATCAGAGACTCACAGAAAGCTAACACTGTATTTTCCCCAAGAGCAATGGTTCATTATTTGCATTTGCAGCAATATTATAGAACACAATTACAAAAAATAATGAGAATCGACTGCATTTCCCAATTCTATGCCTTTCATCGCACTATTTCTGCAAGATGTTGCTAAGGGTTCTGAAGTGTGTTTGAGATTTCAGTATGATGTAATCTTTAGATATCCAATACACATTAGTATATAAAAGATCATGGGAAGTTCTGCAGTAAAGAAAGCTTAACTTTGTTTGAATCAATATTTCCCAAACTAATTTAATTAAAATCCCTCTTCCCCTTACTTTAGAGACCAATAGCAACCATTAACATATTGCAGAAGATATCAAAGCGACTAATAGAATTTTCAGTTAGTATCATAAAAAACAACTGAAGGGCATGGCTCTCTTTATTCTTACCAGTAAATCCAGCCTACCAGCTTCCTTTAAGAAATTCGGACTCACGACTTTACCAGAATTTCCAGCCTACTGGTCTGTCCTTAAGAATTAGAATTTGCCAATCCCCAAATCATGTGAGCCAGTTCCTTATAATAAATTTTTAACACTCACATATACACATGCACACACACACACATGCATGCACACAAATATGTACCACAAATATGCACATTGTAGTACATTAAAATGTGAAATTCTGTTAATAAAAAAACTCAATTATAAGAACAAAAAGGCAAGTCACAAAGTTGGAGAAGATATTTATAATACACATAACCAAGAAAGTGTTTATATCCAAAATAAATACAAAGTAAATAAATCAATAGCCCAGTTTCCCTAGAAAATAGAGACCAAAGTAAAGCTAATGAGATAATGCTTTACTGGGCGTATAAAATCCCAGGACAGTAAGAGCGAAGGAAACAAGGAAGAGAGGCAGGGAGAAAGAAGAAAGTAAATACTTGCTGGCCATAGCATTATAAGAAAACTTGGCTGACTGTTCAGTTTCTAGACAGGACTTAGAAAAACACCTCAGCAGGCAGTAGATTGAGGGGAGGGAAGGAGAAGAATCTCTATGGTAAGTTTCTTTCTATCTCCTATGTGTAAATGTCAAAGTACTCCGGACAGGGTATTAAGTCGCTCACATTTCTAAATTAAAATCACCTGGACTCTCTGGTGGCCTCCAGGGAAGCCAGATCCGTTCTCCACGGGACAACTCTTAAGTCTCGAGGTTGGGCGGGCCACGGTGGCTCAGCAGGCAGAGTTCTCGCCTGCCATGCCAGAGACCCGGGTTCGATTCCCGGTGCCTGCCCATGCAGGAAAAAAAAGTCTTGAGGTGGTGGGAGGAGCTAACTTTCCGTAATCTGGTAGGGTTGAGTTGGGGATTAAGAACCACAGCAACTCTAACCACGGCAGGCCTGAGGCAGGTCATACAGAAGTCCAGCCCTTACCCCGTGGAGCTTCAGATAGCCTCTGGTGTTTACAAATGAGGCTAAAGCATTGGCAGCTTGGGCTGTCCTTTGAGCAGGCAGCCCCAAACCCAAAAGGTAAGGGGAGGATGAGAGAAGTGAGTTAATCGGGGGAAGGGGGCTGCATATAAACTGGGTCCATTGCACAATCCAATAGGGAAGTTGGCAAAAGACATCAAAGACAATATCCATATGGCCAATAAAAATATGAAAAGGTATTCAATCTTATTTATCATCAAGAAAATGAAAATAAAACCACAATGAAATACCAGAATATACCCACCCTAATGGCTAAAAGTTAAAAAAACAAAACCTGAACATATGAATGCTGGTAAGGGCATGGGATTGAGTTTTTAACACTATTCGGAGTGTAAATTAGTATAATTTAGAGTATGTGGTGGCTTGGAGTTATGTACACAGAAAAGCACACTCTTAATCCATTCCTGTCGATGTGAACTCATTTTAAATAGGACCTTCTGAAGAGGTTACTTCAGTTAAGGTGTAGCCTAACTGAATTAGCATGAGTCTTAACCTTATTACTAGAGGCCTTACAGAGAAGGCCAAGGAGAGAAAAGCCGTGGAGAGCAGTGAGAAGTTGAAGCCCAACAGAACATGGAGGGAAAGGAAAAGATTCCACCATGTGCGTTATCATGTGACAGAAAAGCCAAGGAACCCCAAGGATTGCCAGCTGGCCAGAAGAGACTGATCCCAGGAGGAAGCAAGTCTTCTAGCCTCTGAAACTGTGAGCCAATAATTTCCTGTTGTTATGCCTACGCATTTTATGGCATTATTTTTAGCAGCCAGGAAACTAAAGCAGAGCATAAACTAGCACAATAATTGCCATTTTCCACCAATGCAGAACATATGCACATCCTATGATCCAGGAATCCCACACCTAGGCAAAATATCCAATAAAAATGAATACACGTGTTCACCAAAGGTGATAGACCTGAATGATTATAATACCAGTCTTATAATAGCCCCAAACTAGAAACTATCAACATTTCTGTCCATAGTGGAATAGATAAATGGATTGTGATATGCTCCCATGGTCGGATACTATACAGCAGTGAAAAAGGACAAAATACTGCTACATGCAACAACACAGGTGGTGCTGACAAACACATTACAAGAAAGAAGCAAGATGCAAAAGAATATATAATTTTATTTACATAAAGTTCAAAAACAAGTAAAATTAATTATGGCATGGGAAATCAGGATATGATTATTTGGGGGAGGACAGCAGGGATAGTAACTGGGAAAGGGGCATGAGTCGGGCTTATAGGGTGTTGGTATTGTTCTACCTTGACTTTGTTTGTAGTTCCCATGGGTGCTTCCACTTTGTTGTTAATTTATTGAACAAAATAGTTATGATTGTTGTACTTTTCTGTTTGTTATACTTCATTTTAAAAAGCTTATTGAAAGATAAAATAGAATAAAACTTTGTAAAAATATAACATTTAAAAAGCTATATCAGGGCGTTCTGATCTGCCAAGTGGAGACCCAGGTTCGATTCCCGGTGCCTGCTCATGCAAAAAAAAAAAAAAGAAGAAAGAAAGATATATCATAGAAACTGAATCCTTGCTCATTGCTTTGTCATTTTTGCATTCACTCTTCAACCTGCTAGAAATCAAGTTTCTGCTACAACATGCAACTGAAATTGCCAAGCTATGAACAAGAGTTAAAAAATGATAATGAGAAGCACTTACTGTGGACCAGGCACTATTCTAAGCTGTTTGCATATGGTTATTATTCTTATCCTGCCAGAATGCCAGAGAAGTCATTGCTATTATTGGCTGAGCTCATAACCATCACAGAGCACTGCCAGATGCAATAGCAGGTTTTCCACCATAATCTGTCCCTGACTTTGTTGCCGCAATTGAAACTGATGACATTATCCTGGAAGTTCTCAGAAATTGTCTTCTGTGGCATTAGTTCTTTTCTAAGGTGTGTTTCAGGAATGCCAGTCTTATTGGATGCTCATGAGATTTACTATATCTAAAAGGTGGTGTATGGTTCAACATGTTAGGAAATCCCTGGATTGTATGACTTGAGCAACTCACTTTACCAGATGACTTCCCAGGTGGAGACCCTTAGAGGAAGGACTGTCGTATCAGTATTTTGTAAATGTTTTGACCAAGGAACTTCATTTGAGGGGGATCATTTCAAAGGAGTAATGTTCTGCAGTTCACACCCTGGGAAGCATTTGATCACATCAGTTACTCTTGTTTTTAATCTACCCTCTCTGGCTATCCTTTCTTGATCTCCTTTGCAAGGTCCTGTTTTTCTGACTACCTTTTACATGCTGGTGTTTCCCAAGGTTCTGTCCATTTACCTCATCCTCTACTCCCTTCCTGGATAACTTCATACAAAATTGTGCCTCAATTACCATCTAAAATCTGATAAAACCAAAAGTGTTATCTTGAAACTAGATCCCTTTTCCTAACTCTCTATCTGAAAATTTGACTACTTTACTAGTTGTTTTCAAATTAGATACTTCAAAAGCATCTTTAATTTGTGCAAACACAAACTCATGGCATTCTGTTAAAACTTGCCTCATCTATTTTCTCTATTAGTGACCGTCACCATCACAAGTCTACCAGTGATTAAATCAGAAATCTGGAAGTCAATAGTCTTTCCCTCTTTTACTCACTTTTCCCCTCATCATCTAAAGATTACCCATTGTTGATTCTAGTTTCTAAACATGACTTGAATTTGCCTTTGCCTCTATGTCTCCATTTCCTATGGACTGTCTTAGCTCATGCCTTCATCTCTTCTTGCTACATTATAGTAACACCTTCCTAATTAGTCTCATCATACGCCATCACCCCCTCCTCCCAGGTGCCTCCCGAGGGTTAATGGAAACCTCATTCATACCCTTCACCATCTCTCCCCTCCTTGTCATGGCAGGTTCTAGCATGGATGGACAGTGGCTGACAAGCCAGGAGTAAGGGTCAAGGGCCAGGAATAAAGGATAGATAAATAAATTCTACCTTAAGCAATAGAATAATATTTAACCAAGAAAAGGGAGTGTGGTGGTCAGAATAATCAAAGTGGATTACTCCATGATTGTCTGAAATAGTGGCTGGCATTGAGGTCTACATTTGTGGCTAGTCCAGGCAGGAAAAGACAAAGAAGAAAAGGGGGGTTGTGGGGAGGGCAAATAAATATTTAAAAGGATTTTAATGCAATTTTCACTGAGAACCATCATATTGATTTTTAGTTTCCAAGCCATTTTGTAGTTTTCACTTAGTATTTTCTCCCCCCAAAAATGTAGTTAAGAATATTTGCAAGAGACTAAAACATTTCTCAAAGTTAAAATTGCAAATCAAAAGAATCCTTTTATGGATATAATATTACATAGGGAAATATCATTTGACACTTGATAAAGAATTAAAAACAGCCTAGGGCAGGCCATAGTGGCTCAGTGGCAGAGTTCTCACCTGCCATGCCGGAGACCTGGGTTCAATTCCCAGTGCTTGCCCATGCAAAAAAAAGAAAAAAAAAACCCAATAAAACAACCCACAAACAACACAGCCTAAAAGCTCTAAATAGCTGCCTAATAGACTTTGTAAATGAAGTGATCTCAAACAGATGAAACGAATTGGAATTTTGTAGGGTAGATTCTCAGTATAAACATACAGTAAGGGTAGTGAAGAGAGAATGGGCAGCAACAGGAGACTAAACGTAAAAATCATATTTTGGCAGCTTATCTGGAAATCAATAAAGGTCTTTAGAAAGCACTGCTTAGTAAAACGGGTAGTCTATGGGAAGCAAAATCACATGTGGACTTTGCCCTCTAAATGTGCTTGAGAGAGCAGACCTGGAGAGAAATCCTGGAAAAAAAATTCAATAAATGATGGGACAGAAAAATATATCAGGCACCAAATCTGTGGCATACACTGTGCAAGGTGTTTTAAATATGTGTCTCTCTCTCATTTGTCTCTCTCATTTTTTACAACTTAATTCAGGTACAACTGATGTCCAATAATTTACACATCTTTGAAGTGTATAGTTTGATGAGTTTTGACATTTCTTCATATACATGAAACCATCACTATAATCAATAAATAATACACACTTCCATAATTCCCAGAAGTTTTCTTCTCCCCCTTTGTAATTTCATCCCTTCCCAGGCAACCTTTTAGATGGACCCCTGTAAAAAGAAAATCTAATTAGGCATCCTGTAAAAGTAAAGTAGGACTTGTATTTATCCTCTCTAAAAGTGAATTGTTAAAACCCAAGCAAAATGATAGGATGAAATTTTTCCTTTTCAAAATTTGTGATGTCATTTTCTAGTATGATTACTAAATTTCACCTGTATACAGAGGTATCCCAATGGTCTTATTGACTAACCCAGAAATGGTTTACTGCACTGAGTTCACCTAGGTCAAAGATCAGTGTAGTTTGGTGACCTCCTCTTGGTTGCATTGGCAAGGATCACTGTGCCCCTCGGCTTCACACTTTCCACTTCACCACTATCATTGAGAATGGTTTAGAGAGATATTAAAGAAAAGAAAAGGTCATCAATTTCACACACATTTGTTCAAAACTAGGAAAAGGATAAGATATGATGCTAAACTTTGCAAGACTTTCTGTAGCAGGAAAAGACACAACCCAAAATTCAAATGAATGAATAGCTTAGTATCATCTATCATTAAGGGTAGAATTTGTGATGTCTAGTGGTACCAGCATAAGGCAGTGGGTTGTACTAAATCAATGGATACATACTTAAACTTAAATTCTTAAGTCTCTATCATATGCTGAGCAATTGTCTCTCTCTGTAAAGTCTCCCCAGAGTAAAACATTGCCTTGTCTATCAGAGTCATGAAAACATAAAAATTGCCAATCTTACAGATTCTTGCTTTCCTCTATGTTATGGCCACAGGCCACACCGAGGCCCCAGTGCACTAAGATGTCTTATTGGTCATGAGAAAGACCAAAGAGTACTGAAATGGAAGCTTAGATCTCTCACCATGTCCCCTGGACAAAATAACTATGTGACCCACAGATCACAGCTGTCAATGATGACTGAAAACACCATAATCTGAAGTTCTCAGAGTCACTGGAAGTATAACAAGAAATGAAGAGCGGTGTAAAAATAATCCCATAGTGAGGGAGGATGAAGCAGAATGGATATCTGTAGTGTGATAATAAAAGAGTATGGATTTAGCAGTAAGTAAAATGAAATGATGACTATACTTCTAAAAGTCTGTAATGACTTAAAAAATAATTCTTAGCAACATTCAAAATATTGAGACACTTTAGGAAAATAAGTGTTATTAGAATATATTACTTTAGTGATTTCCTTGAAGGAAAAGTTAAATCTACAACCACAGCTCTAGTTCCAGATAAATGGGGCTTGCTTTTGTTTTGAAATGTTCATGCGAGAATTTTGGAACTGATCATCCATTGAGTCATGTATCTCACAGACTGTCACTCTCTTTGTTCTAGAAATATGTTATTTTCCAAGCAAAGATTAGTGCAGTTAAACCATTAGTCTTGAGCTAAGGAAAGAGAGCTGTCAAGGTCAGGTTCATGTGTCAACTTGGCCAGGTGGTGGTACCTGATTGTCTGGTTGGGCAAGTGCTGGCCTGTCTGTTGCTATGGGGACATTTCATAGAATTGAATCATTATCATGTCGGCTGCATCCGCAGCTGATTCCATTTGTAATCAGCAATGAGTGATGCCTAATCTAATCAATGGAAGGCTTTTAAGGAGGATTCGGAAGTGACAGGCTCTCTTCCTGCTTTGGCGTTTAGCCTCTCCTGTGGAATTCATCCAGACCCTCCATCGGAATCATCAGCTTCACAGCCTGCCCTACAGATTTTGGACTCTACATTCCCATAGTTACGTGAGACACTTTTATAAATTTTATATTTACAGATATTTACTGTTGATTCTGTTTCTCTAGAGAACCCTAACTAATACAAGACCACTGGCTCAGGCTATGCAGATACAATATGAAGCTATCAGGGAGCACCTACTAGATGAAGAGAAAATGAAGTGTTTCAACAGAGAAGTCAGGTTTGGATATGAAAATTATTCCTTTGGGGGATTTGTGTTTAAAAGTTAATTGCCTGGATTTCCTAATTTAACATGTATGGACAGTTTAATTGAACACCATAAGTACATGGAACCTTGAATAGGGCATGAGCTTTTGTTGTTTTGTCCAGGTTAGTGTGATAAATGCTGATAAATCACAGAGTGTTTGGACAGTGAATAAAGAAGTACTTGCAAAGTTCCTGTGCTGGTTTAAATCAGTGGTGGACCCCAGAAAAGCCATGTCCTTTAATCCTCATTCAGTATGGCTGGATGGGAGCTTTTTGATTGTTCCCATGGAGATGTGACTCACCCAACTGTGAGTATTAACCTTTTTTTTTTTTTTTTTGCATGGTCAAGCACTGGGAATTGAACCCAGGTCTCCAGCATGGCAGATGAAAACTTTGCCTGCTGAGTCACCTGGCCCACCTGGGTATTAACTTTTGATTAGAGGGAGATGTGACTCTACCCATTCCAGGTGGGCCTTGACTGAAAACCTTTAAAAGAGGAAACATTTTGGAGAAAGTTCCTTTTCTTAGAGCCGTAAAAATGATGACAGCCAGAGCCCACCCTGCCAGAGACCTTTGGAGATGAAGAAGGACTATGTCCCTGGGGGAGCTCCATGAAGCAAGAAGCCTGGAGAGGAAGCTAGCAGATGCTGTGTTTGCCATGTGCCTTTCCAGTTGAGAGAGAATCTCTGAACTGCATCAGCCTTTCTTGACTGAAGGTAACCTCTTCTTGGTGCTTAATTTGGACATTATTATAGACGTGCTTTAATTGGGACATTTTCATGGCCTTAGAACTGTAAACTTGCAACTTATTAAATCCCCCTTTATAAAAAACCATTCCATTTCCAGTATATTGCATTCTGACAGCTTGCAAACTAGAACAGTTCCCTTGGGGAAATGGGGAGAAATGTGGAAAAATTCAACTTCCCCATTTGGAGAATTCCTGATACTCTCACAAACAGTGGGGACAACCAAATCAATAGGCTGAGCCCTCGATCTTTGGGTTTGCCCCTGTGAAACTTATCCCTGCAAAAGATAAGTGTCATGGTCAGGTTCATGTGTCAACTTGACCAAGTGGTGGTGCCTGTCTGTTGTAATGAGGACATTTCATAGAATTAGATCATGACCATGTCAGCTGCATCCACAGCTGATTCCATTTGTAATCAGCCAACGGGAGTGTCTTCTGCAATGAGTGATGCTCAATCTAATCACAGGAAGCTTTTTAAGGAGGATTCAGAAGAGACAGGCTCTCTTCCTGCTTTGGCTGGCGAGCCTCTCCTGTGGAGTCAGTCCAGACCCTCCATCAGAATCGTTGGTTTCACAGCCTGCCCTGAGGATTTTGAACTCTGCATTCCCATGGTCACGTGAGACACTTATAAATTTTATATTTGCGAGTGTTGCCTGTTGATTCTGTTTCTCTAGAGAACCCTAACTAATACATCTTGGTACCAGGAGTGGTTCTTAAGAAACAGAATCTTAAAAATGGGTTTTTATGAGTGGTTTTCTACTCTGACTGGACTCAAAGGCACTAAGGACTCTGGTTCCCATAATCAGAATGACACTCCTAATCCATGGAGTGAGTTGGCAAAAGAGATAGTCAAAATATCACCATTCGATTCTCCTAATGCTTTACTTGTACAAAGCCAGGTTCTGGGGGATAATGTTTTTGACACCTTTACAGAATTTTGTGGAAATAAAAGGTATAGAGATGTTGGCTGGTTGTTGTTAGATACACTGGCTACATTAAGGAGTGAAAGGGATGGGATTAAGGCTTCAAACAAGAAGTTTAAGCACCGTCTGACAGATGTAGAAGCTTCTATGAGTATCCTGAAGGAAAATCTTGTTTCCTATAGCTGTAGACTTGAGATCTCTAAAAATCAGACTCAGAATCTTATTGTTAGAGTAGCAATTTTACAATGTAAACTGAAAACTCAATGCTGCATGGTGTCTGCCATTAAAGTGAGGGCATTGATTGGAAAGGAGTGGGACCCTGAAAAAATGGGATGGTGACATATGGATTTATAATGATGTCAGGGATGAGGTTGAAACCATAGGTCATGCTGAGTCTTCTTTAGATAACCCTGTAATAGTCTGCCCTGAGGACATAGCCACCCCACCTCCAGCCTCCTTTGATGAGCTGGCCACCAAACTTCCTCCTGAAGAGATTAGCCACAGAATGATTAATCCTGTTTCACCAGATGAAACTGCAAATGAATGCCCTGAAGCAAATGGCTTGGAAGATATTTCTAACTCTTTTCATGATCCACCCCCACCACCCCTCATTTCTTCCAGACTTATAACTAGACTTAAGTCCCAACAGGCCCCTAAAGGTGAGGTACAAAGTATCACACACGAGGAGGTACATTATACTACAAAAGAACTGTGTGAGTTTTCCCATTTATATAGACAGAAATCAGTGGAATATGTGTGGCAATGGATTTTAAGGGTGTGGGATAATAGTGGGAGGAATATAAGTTTGGATCAGGCTGAATTTATTGATATGGACCGACTAAGCAGAGATTCTGCATTCAATGTTTTAGCTCGAGGGGTTAGAAAAGGTATTAACAGTTTGTTTGGATGGTTGGTTGAAACATGGATCAAAAGGTGGCCAACATTACCTGAGGTTGAAATGCCAGAACTGCCCTGGTATAATGTAGATGAGGGGATCCAGAGGCTTAGAGAGATTGGAATGTTAGAGTGGATTTATCATGCAAAGCCTGTTCTTACACCCCAGGAATGTCTGGAGGAAGCACCTTTTACCAGAACAGTGAGAAATCAATTTGTGAGACTAGCACCATCATCCCTGAAGAGCTCTTTGGTTGCACTTCTCTGTAGGTCAGATATTACTGTAGAACTGCTGTCACTGAGCTGGAATCCTTAAACACAATGGGGATGATGGGATCCCAAGTTGGCAGAAGCCAGGTGGCAGCACTTAATTGCCAAAGACAGGGCAGACGTGGCTATTATAATAGACAGCAAACTCAAAGCTGATTTACTGAGTCAAAATTATAAGACTCACAGAGATTTGTGGCATTGGCTAGTAAATCATGGGGTATCTAGAAATATAATAGAAGGGCAGTCTACTAAATTCTTGTTCGAGCTGTATAAACAAAAGAGTTCTAGGTCAAGTGAACAGAATTCTAGCCTGAATTACAAAAACACAGAGTCATGGCACCTTAATCAATTTCCAGACTTGAGACAGTTTACAGACCCAGAGCCCCTTGAATGAAGGGGAGGCCAGGTCCCTTTGGGGGAGAACCCTGTCACACTGCTACAAATTTATATTATTAATCTTCCTCCAAGCCTTCCCCAAGGAGACCGACGGCCTTTTACCAGGGTAACTGTGCAATGGGGAAACAGAAATGATCAGATATTTCGGGGATTATTAGACACTGGTTCAGAAGTGACATTAATTCCGGGGGACCCAAAACATCACTCTGGTCCACCAGTGAGGGGGGGCTTATGGAGGCCAGGTGATCAATGGAGTTTTAGCTCAGGTCCATCTCACAGTGGGTCCAGTGGGCCCAGACCCATTCCGTAGTTATTTCCCCAGTTCCAGAATGTATACTTGGTAAGGACATACTGAGCAACTGGCAGATTCCCCACATTGGCTCTCTAACTCATGCAGTGAGGGCTATTATGGTGGGAAAGGCCAAGTGGAAGCCACTAGAACTGCCCCTACTGAGCAAAACAGTAAATCAGAAACAATACTGGATTCCTAGAAGGACTGCAGAGATTACTGCCACTCTTAAGGACTTGAAGGATGCAGGGGTGGTGATTCCCACCACATCCCCATTCAATTCTCCTATTTGGCCTGTGCAGAAAACAGATGGGGCTTGGAGGATGACAATGGATTATCGTAAGCTCAACCAGGTGGTGACTCCAATTGCGACTGCTGTTCCAGGTGTGGTATCATTGCTTGAGCAAATCAGTACACCCCCTGGTACCTGGTACACCAGAAACAGTTTGCTTTCAGCTGGCAAGGTCAGCAATATACTTTCACTGTCTTACCTCAGGGGTATATCAACTCTTCAGCCCTATGTCATACTTTTGTCCGCAGGGAACTTTATCATTTTTCCCTCCCACAAGACATCACACTGGTCTATTATACTGATGATATCATGTTGATTAAACCTAGTGAGCAAGAAGTAGCAACTACTCTACACTTATTGGTAAAGCATTTGCATGTCAGAGAATGGGAGATAAATCCAACAAAAATAAAGGGGCCTTCCCCCTCAGTGAAATTTCTAGGTGTCCAGTGGTATGGGGCATGTTGAGATATCCCTTCTAAGGTGAAGGATAAGTTGCTGCATCTGGCCCCTCCTACGACCAAAAAAAGAGGCACAATGCCTAGTTGGTCTTTTTGGATTTTGGTGACAACATATTCCTCATTTGGGTGTGCTACTCTGCCCCATTTATTGAGTGACCAGAAAAGCTTCTAATTTTGAGTGGGGACCTGAACAAGAGGAGGCCCTGCAACAAGTCCAGGCTGCTGTACAAGCTGCTCTGCCACTTGGGCCATATGATCCAGCAGATCCAATGGTGCTGGAAGTGTCAGTAGCAAATAGAAACACTGTCTGGACTCTTTGGCAGGCCTCTATAGGAGAATCACAACGCAGACCCTTAGGATTTTGGAGCAAAGCCTTACCATCTGCTGCAGATAACAACTCTCCTTTTGCAAAACAGTTTTTGGCCTGCTACTGGGCCTTAGCAGAGACTGAATGCTTAACCATGGGCCACCAAGTTACCATGAGACCTGAGTTGCCTATCATGAGCTGGGTGTTGTCTGACCCACCAAGCCATAAAGTTGGGTGTGCACAGCAGCACTCTGTTGTAAAACGGAAATGGTATATACGAGATAGGGCCAGAGCAGGTACTGAAGGCACAAGTAAGTTACATGAGGAAGTGGCCCAAATGCCCATGGTCTCCACTCCTGCCACATTACCTTCTCTTTCCCAGACCAGAGCTATGGCCTCTTGGGGAGTTCCTTACAGTGAACTGACTGAGGAAGAGAAAACTCGGGTCTGGTTTACAGATATGGAGGTACCACCTGAAAGTGGACAGCTGCAGCATTACAACCCCTTTCTGGGGTGTCCTTGAAGGAGAGTGGTGAGGGGAAGTCCTCCCAGTGGGCAGAACTTTGAGCAGTGCACCTTGTTGTGCATTTTGCTTGGAAGGGAAACTAGCCAGAGGTGCATTTGTATACTGACTCATGGGCTGTTGCTAATGATTTGGCTGGATGGTCAGGGACTTGGAAATACCACAGTTGGAAAATTGGTGACAAAGAGGTCTGGGGAAGAAGTATGTGGATAGACCTTTCTGAGTGGGCTAAAAACATGAAGATATTTGTGTCCCATGTGAATGTGCACCAGAAGGTGACTTCAGCAGAGGAAGATTTTAATAATCAAGTGGATAATAGGACCTGTTCTGTGGATACCATTCAGCCTCTTTCCCCAGCAACTCCTGTCATTGCCCAATGGGCTCATGAACAAAGTGGTCATGGTGGTAGGGATGGAGATTATGCATGGGCTCAGCAACATGGATTCCACTCACCAAGCCTGACCTGGCTACAGCCACTGCTGAATGCCCAATCTGCCAGCAGCAGAGACCCACACTCAGCCCCCGAAATGACACCATTCCCCAACATGACCAGCCAACTACATGGTGGCAGGTTGATTACATTGGACCACTCCCTTCATGGAAGGGGCAGTGATTTGTTCTAACTGGAATAGACACATACTCGGGATATGGGTTTGCTTTCCCTGCATACAATGCTCCTGCCAAAACTACCATCTGTGGACTTACAGAATGCCTTAAACATCGTCATGGTATTCCACATAGCATTGCTTCTGATCAGGGAACACACTTCACAGCAAATGAAGTGTAGGAATGGGCACATGCTCATGGAATTCTCTGGTCTTACCATATTCCCCATCATCCAGAAGCAGCTGGATTGATAGAATGGTGGAATGGCCTTTTGAAAACTCAATTACGGTGCCAACTAGGTGGCAATACCTTGAAAGTCTGGGGTAATGTTCTCCAGGAAGCTGTATATGCTCTGAATCAGTGTCTGCTGTATGGTGCTATTTTTCCCATAGCCAGGATCCATGGGTCCAGGAGCCAAGGGGTAGAAATGGGAGTGGCACCATTCACCATAACCCCTAGTGATCCACTAGGAAAATTTTTGCTTCCTGTCCCTGCAACCCTGAGCTCTGGTGGTCTACAGGTTTTAGTTCCAAAAGGGGGAGTACTTCCACCAGGAGAAACATCAATGATTCTATTGAACTGGACTCTAAGACTGCCATCTGGTTACTTTGGGCTACACATGCCCCTGGATCAACAAGCCAAAAAGGGGACTACATTATTGTCTGGGGTGATTGACCCTGACTATCAGGGGGAAATAGGACTGCAACTACACAATGGAGGTAAAGAAGAGTTTTCTTGGAATATAGGAGACCCCCTAGGTGTCTTTTAGTACTACCATGCCCTGTGATTAAAATCAATGGAAAACTGCAACAGCCCAATCCAGGCAGGACTACCAATGGGTCTGAAACTTCAGGAATGACGGTTTGGGTCACCCCACCAGGGAAAGAACCACGGCCAGCTGAAGTGCTTGCTGAGGAAAAAGGGAACATGGAATGGGTAGTGGAAGAAGGTAGTGATAAATATGAACTATGACCACATGATCAGTTACAGAAATGAGGACTGTGATGCTGTTTTGTTCCTGTTATACTAATTAAGTTGTAAGATATTGTTTTAGTTTGCTAGCTGCTGGAATGCAATATACCAGGAATGGAATGGTCTTTTAAAAGGGGAATTTAATAAGTTGCTGGTTTACAGTTCTAAGGCCAAGAAAATGTCCCAATTAAAGTAAGTCTATAGAAATGTCCAATTTAAGGCATCCGGGGAAAGATACCTTGGTTCAAGAAGGCCGACGACGTTCAACGTTTCTCTCTCAGCTGGAAGGGCACATGGCGAACGTGGTGGTGTCTGCTGGCTTTCTCGTGGCTTAAGGGACTCTCTCCAAAATGTTTCCTCTTTTAAAGGATTCCAGCAAGTGACTCCACCTTCAGTGGGTGGAGACACACCTCCATGGAAATCATCTAATCAAAAGTTACCACCCACAATTGGGTGGGCCACATCTTCATGGAAACAATCAAAATGCTCCCACCCAGCAATATTGAATGAGGATTAAAGGGCATGGCTTTTCTGGGGTCCACCATAGATATCAAGTTTAAGAATGAATATTACCCAAGGACTTGCACCCTATTCTGGAGAGAGTTAATGTGTTTCCATCAGAATCGGTTTCACAGCCTGCCCTGCGGATTTTGGACTCTGCATTCCCACGGTCATGTGAGACACTTTTAAATTTTATATTTGCGAGTGTAGCCTGTTGATTCTGTTTCTCTAGAGAACCCTAACTAATACAATAGGCTAAGCCTACTTTTTAAAATTAGGCCTAAGAGTCAGTCCCATAGAACCTCTTTTGTTGGTCAGATGTGGCCTCTCTCTCTCTAAGCCAACACAGCAAGCAAACTCACTGCCCTCCCCTTCTATGCGGGACATGACTACCAGGGGTATAATCTCCCTGGCAACGTGGGACAGAAATCTTGGGATGAGGTGGGACTCGGCATCAAGAGATTGAGAAAACCTTCTTGACCAAAAGTGGCAAGAGAGAAATGAGACAAAATAAAGTGTCAGTAGCTGAGAGATTTCAAACAGAGTTGAAAGGTTATTCCTGGAGATTATTCTTACACATAGATATCCCCTTTTTAGTTTATAGTGATTAGAGTGCCTAGAGGCAAGTACCTGAAACTGTAGAGCTGTATTCTGGTAGACATGTTTCTTGAAGATGATTGTATAATAATATAGCTTTTACAATGTGACTTGTGTGATTGTGAAAACCTTGTGTCTGATGCTCCTTTTATCTACAGTATGGACAGATGAGTAAAAAAATGGATAAAAAAATAAACAAATAATAGGGAGAACAAATGTTAACATAAATTGAGTAGATTGAAATATTGGTTAATGGGAGGGAGGGGTAAGGAGTGTGGTATGTATGAGTTTTTTCTTTTTTATTTATTTTGCTGGAGAGATGCAGATGTTCCTAAAAATGATCATGGTGATGAATACACAATTATGTGATATATTGTGAGCCATTGATTGCCCACCATGTATAGAATGTTAGTATGTCAAGAATGTTTGTTTGTTAAGGTTTATAATAAAAACATTAAAGAACAATTAACTGCCTAGGCTTCTATATAAAAATAATGTGGAAAAATATGCAATGCCAAGAGAGGAGTTTTACAGTCAGATGACTGCTCAGGTGTTTTTCAAGTAAAGCAGGTACATATTGGTCTACTCAAACTAATGCAGCAGTTTTTTTCTATGTGACACCTAAAATTGCATTACAAATTCAACTCATAACCCAGTCCATGCCTTCATTTCTATCTATTTGCATTTCTACTGATAGGAACCTTTATAACCTCTTTCTTGGGTGGTTACAATAGCCTCCTAATAGGAGTGTCCCTTTTTCTGTCTCCCTCCCTCCTCTTTCCAATTCATTCTATCTCCCCTCCTGCCAAAAGAGTAACTTTCTAAAAGCACCAATTTATCACCACCCACGATCCTTTGTTTATCTCTCTATTATAGTATATATATATTCTACCTTATCTTTCATTAGTGTGTGCCCATGACTGACACTTATTTATGAAGGTCCAGCTCAGTGCACATATATATTCTAGTATAAATGGGGTCAAAAGTATAGAACAGGGCCTCTCCAGGTTTGACTCATTTGGCCTTCAAGAATATAGTAGCTTTCTCTTATGTGGGTCATGAAGTCTGATGGGGAATTTAGGTAAAGGAAACTCATACTATCCAAAGGTATTTATTGGAGATCATAAATTATCATACTCTCAGCATTTTGTTATTACCTCAAAAGGGTAAGGACCATATGTCTTTTTTATTGCTTCATCCCTGGTACTTGTCATATAGTAGGAATTCAACATACCATTTGTAGGATACAAGTCTTTCTTCCCCATTAGACTATAAGCTTCTTGAAGTCAACAGTTGTGCCCTGCATATATATATATATATTTTGGCATGGGCAGACTCCAGGAAATGAACCCGGGTCTCCAGCATGGCAGGTGAGAATTCTGCCACTGAGCCACCATTGTACCACACTCTGTTTATATTTTAACTCCTCACAATACCAGTATGCATTGCACAGACTAGGGGCTTGATAAAGTTGTGTTTCATCATTTGGAGGTATTAATGCGTTGAAAGTCTTTTCTTTGCTGCTGTGGAAATAGAAATAATGAAGTGTAATAATGGAATAGAAATAAAAGAAATAATGGAAAACAGGCCATTTAAAAATGCTGACATCTTTGGCATTTTAAAGTCTTGTGCACCAAACTGCTAGCCAGAATGCTTTAAGAAGGGTCTAAAACAACGTGACTAAAAAAAAAAAAAGAAAGACTTGAACTACTCTATACTTCCCTAAAACAGCATACTCATTATCATCAAAAAGGAGCAAAATGCACCCTACAAAAAAAAATCCCTTAATATTAAGAAGGAAAACATGAAACCTCCAACATAAATAATCAGACGTCACCTTATTTCATAAATAAAAAGAAATACCAATGCTCTCAACCAGGAAAGCTATGTTAGAAAAAATGGTACTTTAAATGGAATTAATATGAAAAGCTTACTCTTCTATCCTTATTTCTTATTTTATCCTGGACTGATGATAATTTTGTTGCACACCAACATTTTTGATTCATTTTTAACAGACTTTTCATATACAGCTTGTACACTGTTAAGTAAATATTTTTGCCCACCATGGCCAGGGAAGTGTTGCCAAAGAAGTATAGATCATTTTCCTTAGGTATCTAAA
This sequence comes from Myrmecophaga tridactyla, assembly GCA_004026745.1. NCBI lineage: Eukaryota > Metazoa > Chordata > Mammalia > Pilosa > Myrmecophagidae > Myrmecophaga > Myrmecophaga tridactyla. The sequence continues at coordinate 34,814 of PVIY010001776.1, read as the reverse complement.
TCTCTCACTTACTCTAAAAACCCTTAACCCTAAACTGTCTTTTCTTAGTTGTTCTAAAAACATTTGCCTTACTCCCATACCAAGTTTCGATTTAACAAATAGATTCATTTTTCTCATGCTTTTGTGCTATTCATCTTTTGCCTATTTTATTCTTCATCAAAGAAATGATTGTACTCTCTTATTCTTTCACTTCCAGTTCCAATCCAGTTCTCATTTTTAATTGTTTTCTTCAGTGCATTTCAATAAAATTTCATAATTTGCTTTTCTATTCTCTACTGCCTTCAATGAAAAGATAACAGGGTATCCTTCAGAGGAAAAGATAACAGGATATTAAAATGGAGTACTTCCCAGCTTAGTTTCTGCTGAGACCTAAAAGCTGAACTATAAGTAATACTAGTTACCTTCATATTGTAAAGAAAAAGGCTAGTTCATTCACATGGGACTTTCAAAGAGGCAAACTCCAAATCGGTGCTGTCAGCTTTACCCCCACCTCCCCTCCCCACAGCCTTTGGAAGAGATCAGTGTTTAACAGTGAAAGCGCATTGCTTGCTCTGAAATTGCTCACAGGCCCCAAACTGAATCTGAAAATGAAACAGTATACCTCCAACACGAAGCCAGTGTATTGAAAGAGAATATTTGGGGAGGGAATGTAGAAGTGCTATGGCATTTCTTCAGTGGTGATAAGGGGATGCTTTGCATGTAATCAAACAGTAGACCCAAGTGAGTTTTCAAGTAGACCCCTTGGAGGGTTTTATATGTGTCTCTTGGAGGAAAAGCTGCAGAGAGAGTGAAGTATACTTCTAGCATTAGCAGGACAAAGAGCCACGTCTCTATGTCTTGCACTCGCTCCCCTCTCTGTCACTTCTCTCTCTCTGTTGTTTCTGTGGCTCTCACTCTAAATGAAGCCAGCTGCCATGTTGTGAGTTGCCCTACAAAGAAGCCCCCCCAGCAGGGACCCGAGCGTGGCCTCTGCCCAGCCATCAGCCAGGAACTGAGTCCTGCCAACAGCTGCATGAATGAGATTGGAAGGGGATCCTTTTCCTATCAGGTTTTCAGATGGGACGACAGCCTCAGCCACCATCTTGATTACTATCTTGTAAGAGACCCAGAGCCAGAGGAAGCAGCTAAGTCACCTCTGAATTCCGGATCCACGGAAATGGTGAAATAATAAATGTTATCTTAAATAACTGTTCTGGGGATAATTTCTTAACACAGCAATCAATAACTTAAATAACTGTTCTGGGGATAAAATTCCTTGACACAGCAACTCCTCCAAGAAGAGTGCCTGGAATGTTGACTGGGAATTCTTCAGGGGATGAACACTGGAAGGGCAAATACTGAAAGGGATTTTTAAATAGGCAGCCAGAGGTGGGGAGACATTGTCTGAGTCAAGTGAGTTGGAGGAAGACTGAAGAGTGGTGCTGAGGATTGCGTATGGGGAGTCTCTGAGGAAACAGCAAAAGCACTGGGACCAAGAAATCAAGATTTAAGGGATGACTCTGATTACTAGTCATTATATAGATAGTCCTTTTTGCTTTCTGATATATTGGAATAGACAGAAGGAAATACCTGAAATCTCTACATTGTAATCCAGCTGCCTTGATCTCTGATAACGATTGTATAGCCTTTATCTCCTGCCCCTGTGCTTGTGAAAACCTTGTGACTAACCTTCATTTGTACCCAGTCATCCAGTTTTTCTACTTTAGAGTCTTGTAATCAGTAAAGACAGCCCCTAATGTTTATTAATGAAGGGTCTTGGGTCAGCCGAGAACTAACCCACGGCAAGTCCAAAGTTATCTTGATAACTGATACTGGATCTAACCAAAATGAGCCCACCTGACATGAGCAGTAGCTTAGACTTCAACCTACAAGTCACCTATCCCTCATTCCACCATTTTCTTACATACTTCTGTGACTAAGCATTTAATCATACTGTGTATGCTCAATAATTAAATCACCTCTACTTACCTCATCTGGGCCACTGTGCTCATTATCTTAAACCCTGCCCATCTTTGTCTCTAATAAAATAATCAGAATTACTACAGTTTGGGGAGACAGATTTTGGGCTACTGAGGCCATCTGATCTCCTGCTACACACCTAGTAATAAACTCTTTCTCTCTTTAAAATCCCAGTGTCTCAGGAATTGGTTCTTGAGCACATTGGGCCAAAGAATCGACTGCCTTTGTCCAGCAACAGCATCCCATGAATGAAAAAGTCTGCTTTGTCCATATTTTACACTGACAAACATGTCCATGTCCATGTTTTACTCTGACGAGAGCAGTGATGCTAAACTATGACTGTGCCAGTCACATAATTTCCTGGCCTCCTTGGCTGGACCTCAAAGGCCTTGGAAATAGGAGCCCAAGGATTAAAAGAGAAAGGCAAGATAGGAATGAAGACCCAGCTTAATCCTGCCCTATAACCCACTGACGCTCTCCAGCAGGCCTGACAAGTCAGGGGAAATGTTCACTTTGAATGAGCTTTCAGTTTGTCATTTGACTAGATGAGACTGGAATCTTTGATTATTTGCTGAGAGCGGACACTTTAATGCTTAAAAGTGATCACAGGGTTTTTTATTATCTCAGGAAAAGCTATGGATGTTACCTGAGACTTTGTCCAAGAGCAAGTACATGAAGTGCTTTTTTTTTTTTTTTCCACATGGGCAGGCACCGGGAATTGAACCTGGGTCTCCAGCATGGCAGGTGAGGACTCTGCCTGCTGAGCCACCATGGTCCACCCTATGTGAAGTGCCTCTAAAGTAGTGTCTCACCTCAACACTACTGAGATTTTCAACAGGATAATTCTTTGCTATGTGTGTTGGTGGGAGGCTATGTTGTACATTGTGGGATGTTTAGCAGAAAATCTGGCCTCTATCCACGAGAAGCCAGTAGCAACAAGTACTGCCTGATCCCCACACACGATTGTGATACTCCAAAATATCTCCAGATATCGTTAAATGTCCCCAGTGGAGGGGCAAAATTGCCCTTGCTTGAGGACCACTGGTCTAAAGGCAAGTAGTAAAAAATATAGAACTGTTTCTGTATGTGTATGTCAGTAAGTTGAGCTGATCAATAAGCTGGTTAGAGGAACTAAATGGCTCTATGGGTCTTGCCTGAAGGAGGTTCTTGGAAAGTGGATTTGACATCCTGCAAGATCACTCAGAGAAGATACATTATCAATGAACAGGTCAAAGATTTCCTGACATAATCCCCTAAGGAACCAAGGCATCCTTTCCTTTGATTTAACTACATTCCTTTGTAGCAATGCAGTCTTTAGCAAAAGAGATCCTTCACAAAAGAGATCCAATTCTGAGTAAGTACTATTCCCCCAAACAATGTCCTTAACCACACAGATAAGTTCCCATGCATTATAGTATTAAAGTTTGACTTAACTATGTTAGGCCTTAAAAACAAGTCCAATTATTATAACGGTTGCATATTTATGTTAAGTTACTAGAAATTATTGAATTGTACACCTAAATTGAATGTATTTAATGTTATGTAAAGATTGGAAGTCAGTCTTTACATTTTGTGTCTCTGCAGATCTGCAGATATTCTTCTGCTATTTGAAGATACATAATACTTTCCTTTGAAGACTATTTTGCTACTAAATCATTGTTTTCAGAATTTATTACTGCTCCTTTAACTTAGCTTGTGGCTAAACCCTCACACACTGATACTGCACTGGTGAGAAAATTTCATTTCGAAAAATTGGAAAGGGAAACAGCTTGCTCATTTTTATTTGATTTCAGTTATTGTTGTGCAGCTAAGTGATCTCAGGCTCATTTTTTTCTCCACATATTGAGCTTGGATCTCCAAAGAGGTTATTTTTCAAAAGGGGATTTTGCAGGTAACCAACATGTTATATAGAATACAGTTTTTGGAGCCTGAGGAAAGAGAAGAATCTCTGCAAACATGTTCCACAAAAGCTCATCTTCTGTGAGCTCAGAAGAAACAATGCGATTGATCCACTTATACAAAATAATGGCCACCAAGAGTGAAAACGATTAAGTGGATCTTGAGTTGTTTACTAATTTCTTTGACAATCTGGGTAAACTAGTTAATGAAAAAGAAGACTGAGAAACCTGAAGGTAAATATTATTTAAAATAACTATGTGTTTTTGTTTCCATGGCATTTTACACTTTTCAATACGTATTCACATTTACTATTGCAATCATGCAGATTTATCTTAAGATGATGAACGGGATAGAAAAAGAAGATGAAATTCATCAGTATTACATCATAACAACAATAGCTAGGATTAAGATAACTGTTTCCTAGCCTCAGGGATTTCTTAAAACAAAATTAATTTTCTTCAGACACCAAATTAATTCATATTAATGGTAGAAAATATGGAAAATGCAGAAAATAAAAAGAAGAAAACTCAACACCCATAATATCATCTGTTGCTGATGAGAGCTTGCTTAGAAATGACTTTAAAGGAATGTAACTAGTACAAAGGGAAAGATGCCTCAATTCCTAAGGGATGGATGTCAGTAAATCTTTGTTGGACCTGGGCATCGAAACGTATACTCCCTGTATCTTGCAGGGAGTCAAATCCACTTCCCAATAAGTTCTCCTGGGCAAGACTGGAGAGCCAATGGTCTACACTCTAGGTCTACATTTGGTTCCTACAACCAGTTTATTGATCAAGTTGGACTTAGCTATGTCCACACATAGAAGTAGCCTTAAATTTTTTTACTACTTTCCTTTAAACTGGTGGTTCTGAACTAAGGGTGATTTTAACAGCCCCTATCCTTCTTCACTGTGCCCCTCCCCCAATTCTTCTTCACTGTCGTTCCCCCCCACCCCTCCCCCATCCAGGGGATATTTGTTAATGTCTGGAGACATTTTTGGTTATCACAACTTGGGGGAGGGGGCTACTGGCATTATGCGGTTAGAGGGCAGGGATGCTGCTATATCCCACAGTGCTCAAGATTGCTCCCCTCTCCCCAATAAATTCACAGCAAAGAATTATCTGGCCCAAGATGTCAACAGTGCTGGCAGTGTTAAGAGAGAGAACCCACTGTAAACATTTGTTGTATGTCCATCAATATCTTTTTCCTTCCTTGATTCCCTCTTTTCTTTTTATCTCCAAAATGTTAATCATACTGGTTAGCCACTTTCATATCTTCTATTTTTTACTTAAATTTATATCGTGACTATTTCCCCATATCATTATTCTTCAAAGCATGATATTTAATGCTGTAAAATATTCAACTATGTGAATATGCCATAATTTATTTAACCATTCCTTATTGCTGATAATCAGTTCTATTTCCAATCTTTCAACATCATAAGTAATGCTGATATGAACATTTTTGACCATAAATCTACTTCCATTTCTCTAATGATTTTCTTTGGATAGATTCCTAGAAGTACAGTTTCTGAGTCAAACTATAAAAGTGTTTTTAAAGCTCTTGCTCTTGTTACCAAATTACTTTCCCGATTAACAGTCTGTCTGGAAATGTATTAGAGCATTCATCAGGCCTGCGTGTTTTCTACTGCAGCCTGCTGAGTTACTATTTGACATGCTAACATTAACACTTATAGTTTATGGCTCTAATGTGATTTACAGGGTACCGAGTTACTTTAACAATCTCAGCTGACTAATGTGAGGTCGGAAATTGAGGTATTATTATCAACCCCATTTCCACTCCCTGTACCCAGACGAGGAAATCTCATGTTAATGAAGTGGTCTACTCGAGGTTACACAGATTACAAAACAGAGAGAGAACCAGGACCAGAAGCCAACTTTCATTCTAGGCTCTATCCACTAATAATGCCTCATTGTCATTAAAATATCACGATAGCCATTTCATAATGTGAATTACATGAACACAAACATGTACAGACTCTCTGGAGCCTGCCATGAGTTTTGGCTTTCAGATTCTCCGATACTAGCTAATATGCACTTGCCACAGCCCCTTTCCAGCAGATGGTGCTGTTTTTCCAACATTTTAAATGTCCACACAGCAAATGATAACTTTTGATTGATTAAAGCAAGCTTGTTTAATAGTGTCCAATTAAATCTACCTTGCACATTGTTCTCACTGAAATTGCTCACAGGCCCCAAATTGAATCTGAAAATGAGACAGTATACCTCTAACATGAAGCCAGTCTTTGTGCAGAATTGATGGAAACAATGTGTTCTTGAGTGTATTGAGGGCAAATAAATGATGACTCACCACCTAATAGCAATGATCTATTAAACTAGACATTTTCCTAAAGACAGTGAGGTCAGTTATTCTGTTAGGCTAAGAGGGTCAGAGATGACTCTTAAACAGGGTAATTATTAAAAGATAATGAGTCATTATACAGTTATCTAGAGATATCATGGAGCAAATATGTTAGTAGAATATGGATTATATGGCTTGGGTGTCAGCCGTGACTCACTGCCCGGAATAATTTGATGTTAAGATGAAAGTAACACAATATTTCTTTTCAGCCAGACTAGTGGAGATAAATTTCCCACTGTCAATATTGGTTAAAAGTCCCCTTAAACACAATTAGGACTTGGAGGAGAACAGCGTCTTTCAAGGTTTAAAAAATTGTTTGTAAGGTGGAAAATAGGCCAGTCTAACTTCTCTGAAAACAGTGCCAGTTCAGATGAGGGCTCAGTTTCAATAAGGCATCTTACGATCAACTCAAGACAATAGGAGAAAAAAGGCACAAATCAACTAAAATAATCAGCTACCTTTAAACCCAATCAGCATATCTCAAACAATTGTTACTAATCCAAATAGAAAAGTCATCCGTGTTTCAAGAAAACCAAAAATGATTTGTAGGTTTCTGACAAAGAGATTGATAATCAGCGGTATTGGCAACTAGGCTACCTGTAATGCTTTCCTTTCTGAATTTGTAATTTGACAGGAAATGGAAACAAATTACAAATCTAGGCTTGAATGATCTTCAGAGTGAGGCATCCAGAAGAGCAAGTGAGGAAACGCAGCACTTGTTAAATATTTCAAGTTCAACCAAAACTAGTGTATTCATCTCTGAAGTTATCTGTTTTTATTTGTAAAAATGTGTAGCTGTACAATTCAAGATACTAATGTATGACTCCTTTCCTTTTTCCAAAATATATGCATATATGTGATTTCATAGAGAGACTTACTAAAACATGGAATATAAGCTATCCCGAAAGGAAGTGTCTGGTATTTGAAAAAGAAGCAGGCAGATAACAAATACAGAATCACATTTTTTTAAGATCTTACAGCATCCTAGAAAAAAGCCACAACTTTTGCTCTCTGTAGTAGTGCTTCAAAGAAGCAAGGAGGGAATTTCTATTCAACTCCTATCCCAGCCTGGAGCTTCAATAATAGAAATGATAAAATTATTTCTCTTGAATTCATTATTTTAAAATAAGCTTTCAAAATGTGCTTTAATGGTCCTACATGGAAAACCACCTCAAGATATCTGATGGCATATTGTCTCTCCAAGGATAGCACATTATCCTTCCCTGAATAGGAAATGCCCACTTGTTCTGGTTATTTGGTAAGAGATTATGATGTAGGCTTAAATCGTACGGTTTCTATTTGAATAATGGGGTATGTTTTGGTGATGGATGGTGGTGATGGTAGCACACTATGAACACAATTAAAAGTATGGAAATATGTATCTGAATGTGGTTCAAGGGGAAATGTTAGGCTGTATATATGGTACTAGAATAAACATTAAAAAAGAAATCCATGGAACAACAGTGAATCTAAGTTAAATCATGGACTACAGTGCAATCATAAAAATGTGCTTTTATCAGTTGTAACAAATGTACCATATAAATGCAATGTATTTATAATAGGGCGGTATGTGGGAATCCTTTATATTACACAATTATTCTGTAAACCCACAAATTTTCTAATTTAAAATATATATATATTCATATATAAGTGAAACTGGGTGCAGTGTTACGTGGGAATTATCTGTACTATCTTCACAACATTTCTGCAAATCTAAAACTATTTTAGAAAATAAAATTTACTTTAAAAAAGAGAAAAAAAAGGTGCTTTAATTTAAGTAAGTCATCTGCACAAATGCTTTCTGGATGGATGTAACTGGTGGGCCATCTCAGTCCCAGATGTGAGAAAGGTAGGCAAGCAGCTGCAACCGTGCCGATTTGAGGTCACACATATCCACAGCGTAGAACATGTCAACCAAATCTTCCAGTCAGAGGACTCCTCTGTTGACAGCAGGCACTGGATTTAATTAGAAAATTTCCAGCTCAGCGGTTGAGTGTTAACTTAAAAATGCACCATATCTAAGGAAATTCCTTCTCAAGCAATGTGAAAATGTAATGCACAATTCCCCATGACTGTCATAGTTAAAGGGCTCACCATTACTTATCAAAGTTTTGTATAATACTTTATTACCAATATAGTGAAATATTTTTCTGTTTATCAGCACTTTTTACCCAAAGTTATTATACTTCAGTTCTCTTTCTATGGAAACTGAGGGGGCTAAAGAAAAGTTCTCCTATATGGAAGCCTGAGAGACAGTATCTTCTTACCATTTTTGTGGAAATTCAAATTTACTTTCATGCTACCCACATTTTGCACATAGGAGGTGAAAAATACACTAAACCCCAGAGAGGGTATTAGTGAATGTTACCTGAATGATATTGGTAAAGCCATCCTAGAAGCAACTGTCCGACAACTGTGCAGATCAGTAGATAAAACTTCAGGCAATTTACAGCAGAAGAAAAGGTACAAGAACGTCAACACAAATCAAGATGTATAGACATCCAAATATTCCAATTTAATTTTGTAACTAGAAAAGTACATGAAGATTTTCTCATGGAGAAAGAAAATATCAGTTTTATATGCTTTCCTGGGTTGTCAATTTCCAGTGGGTTTAATCATCTTTGCTATTTGCAAGGACTTTCTGAATTCTTTTCTCCCAGTCTTCTTTGAATGCCTCTCTTCAGCCTGGGAACTAAGTGTGGGATGCCCTATTTTGTCTGAGAAAAGGGGAGATTTAGCAAAGTCACAGCCTCTGATAGGCCCTACCAGCAAAGGTGATCAAGGGAAAAACTATGAGGCAGGCCCAATCTGTTCAGGTCCCTCTTTTCCTTTTGAGTATTGCCCATTCTCCCCTCATGTAGGCTGCCTCCTGTCTATTGTCAGCTCCAGACTGTCTTCTCCCTTCCCACCAGGTCTATTCTCCAAAGAAGTCACAACACTCCATAACTGTGTCTTCCTTTAATTATCTTTCCTCTGTTTTGCCTATCAAAACTATCCTGTTCTGTTGTAATTTTTGACCCCCTCACTGTCTTACTCTGTATTGATTGACTTCTCTATTATCTTGCATCATTGCTAATTAATAGCTTCTAGTAACTAAGAAATGCCTCATTTGTTTTTAACTAAGTGCCTCCTGGAGACATCTCTTAAATTCAAGACAGTACAGTTCTTGGAAGTGTAGAGTCTGTTTTGGAGGCTAATTCTTTCTGAGTTCCTATGAATTCACACTAATTGACTCCACATCATTGCAGACTGTCTCGATATTTCAGTAGTAAGGCTAAATGGAAAGAGCATGCATGGGCCTTACTGTCTGATTAATTTGCCATTTCCATCACTTACCAGGCGTGCAATACTGGGCAGAGGCTTTAATATCTTGGAACCTCCACTTTCTCATAGTGAAATGCAACTAGCGCTATTTAGATTAAATGCTGCAGGATTGCAGAATATAATGTTAAAGTAGAAAGTTTTGGACTTGTCTGAACGGTCCATGTCCCCACACATTTCTTTTAAAAAATCGCCACCTCACTATGGCTCTTGCTATAAAGGTAATCCTGGGGGAAGTCTGATTTTGTACAGGTGATCTTGACCCTCTAGACATAGTAATAGATCAGTACGGGAACCTGATCTAAAGGGAACCTGTCTATAGATTAAGTAGGGTCAACTAGGGTATCTCTCCTGAGAATTTAATCTAAAATCACATGAAATGCAGCTGAGATGATAAGGACACTGGAACTCTTGTGACATTCACCATCTACCCAGAACTGCCTCCCTGTTTACACAGCTGGCAACTGAGTGTTCAAATTTTCATGTAGACTTCGATCCAAAGGAAGCATCTCGACAAAACTGAGTCATTAGTAGCATAGAGGAATAGAAACCAGGAGGCTCTGAGAAATGTGGCTTGCAGAGCTGTGGGAGAATATATTTGTTTACAGGAGATGGAGCCTCATCTCTTAATTTTTTATTTTTTTTAAACATGGGCAGGCACCGGAACTCGAACCCGGGTCTCTGACACGGCAGGCCAGAACTCTGCCACTGAGCCACCGTCGCTCTCTCCTCATCTCTTAATTCTTCATCATCCCTTTTCATGTCTTTGGTATCTAAGCTATGTGCTAACTTATGTTTTAAAAAGTCAGAAGTTCTGGTTGGTCTCTGAGGATGCAGTTTTACACAGACCACATATTCCACTGGGGCCCAGTAAGTATCTTTATGGTTGACAAAGACAACTGGAAAATCACGGGGTAAGTGCTTCTCCTACACTTTCTGGCACAGGACTCTGATCTTAATCTACAGCTTCTCTAAGTGCTTGAACAAATTTAAAGTGCTTTTTCGGAGGATACTTTTGCTATCCCTTTCTGCTTTGCCCCCACTGTACCTCTTTCATTAATAGAGTGGAATTAATTCTCAAAATTCTAGCTTGTCAGCCTGCCTGTTAGGTGATAAATTGGGGAACCTTAATGCATCAGTCACTGGATGTAGATAATATGATTTGTTCATCAAAACAACAATTTTGAGGTAAATATTTTTATTCCCAGTTTTCTTATGCAATAATTGAGGTTCAGAGAATTTAAAAGGAAAAAGTAGAAAACCCTAACAGTAGTAAGTGATGGAGTTAAGACACAATATTCTGGGCTTCCCGTTGTTTCCCTTTCTATGTCCATTTGTGTGGGAATGGTGGGAGAAATGGGAGACCCACTGGTGACCATGGAGGATGGGGGCGGGATAGGAGAAAAACAAATTCATAGTTAGAAATTCAGTTACATTTGTAAAGCACCTAATACAACGCTTACACTGAGAACATGCAGTAAATGATTGTGATTTAGTTATCATCTTACTCAAAACTTTAACTATAAGAAGTTGTCTGTCTCATCACTTAAAGTCCTTTGTGAGCAACTGGTGGTACATGCAGCAGCACCATGCAAAATTGTCTCCCTGGGTGAATTTTTATGCATTCTTTTATAATCTTTCATTGTCTTTTCCTTGCAATTTATTTTTTTATTTTTTATTTTTTTGGGGGTGCATGGTCTGGGAATTGAACCTGGGTCTCCCGCGTGGAAAGTGAGCATTCTACCACCGAACCACCCGTGCACCCCATAACTTGTTTTTGATCCCTTAAAGTTGTGACCTGCATATCACTGCTTTGTCTCTAAACATTCAAGCCACAGTCCTTTAATATTTGAACCCATAGTAAATAAAAAGTTAAGTCAGAAAGACCACATATTCTTATTAACGCCTCCTTAGGAGGTTCACAGCATGAAATCCCAGATTATCCTGGAGAGGTGATTCCTGGATTGTGATTACACAGTTGTTCTGCTGTAGTGAAATATGATTTAAGCTCAATTAACCTAAATAGTATAGCCCATAAATACTTTTTCCAATCAAGCAAGAATACTGTTCCTTTTAAATATTCATTGAAAACAAGGGAAAACATTGCTAGCATGTTTAGTTGAGAAGCAGGACTTGAAAAAGCAGAGATGTTGGACATAGGGAACATCTGAGATATACAAGCAGGGGAAAAACACAGCACGCATATTCATGTTCTCAAGTACAATAATCAAAGCTGAGGAATGGAGATAAATTAGAACACTGGACATCAATTACTCTCTCCTGCAAGTTCTGGATTGGTTAAAGGAACATAATACTTCTTGTAAAAAGTCACTTTTGTTTTGAAGAATAAAGGATTTTTTCATTCCTTTTATGAATTTTATAAGGATAATAATAAGCAATTTAACTTTGGGTAAACAGTGTTAAAACTTTAAAAATATATGTCTGGTAGGGTTTCTGTTATAATTGTAATTATACTTATAGTAAATACATTTATATTATGTCTATATAATATATATACAAAATACATATATAACTTATCAGCTTTAAGCATAATTTTAAATGTCTAACTTGCATGTGAAAAAAATCTAAGGACAATATCGAAAAACTTCTATTTTCTGAATCCATTCAAGAAACAAGAATAAAAATACAAGTTTATGTATTATGTATTATGTAATTAAGAGCATATTTTTCAGGAAAATATTCCAAAAGTTAAAAAATAAGAATGGCTTCAAAATTATGAGGCCTAGATGGCTAAAATTAATTGGAGAGAGGACTTAGAAAGCAGAGTCATATCTAGTGATGCATACCTACCACCTTCCAAATAAGAACAAAAAATGAAGTTTGAAGAAAAATATTTCATTAAATAAGCAAAGGACAGGATTGATCAGCATTTCACTATCTTTGTTTTCTGTGCTATAATTCTCAATATGTGCTATAATTCTTTTGCAGCATATACAAATAATCAGAAAGAAATTAAAAGATGAGTTCTCTGGAGATAGATGGCATTTTCTTGAAATGCCAAAACTTTTAATATTTTAGACAAATACTTTTTGGATTAGGGCAAAATTATAAAATCAAAGTTCTGTAGTAGATCTAGAATACTTGCCTACCACATATGTCTGGATATTTCCTGAATAATGATTATATAATTAAATATTCTACTTGATTTATAAACTCCAAACTCAGTCTCTGAAGTCAAAGAAGGCACATAACTACGTGCCATGACCTTTACTGCTTTACTGATGTGCTAAATGCTGAAAAGATTATCTTGGCTGAGCAAAACACATATTTGTCAAAATCTTTTTATGCACATATCAACATCCTTGGAAGGAACAAGATACATCAATGTGTATAGATGATAAGTGTAGAAGGATAATGGGAGGATATGGCAAAATATATATATATATATAATATTTGGTGCTTCTTAGATTAGACCTAGAAAAAACTGAGGAGCAGTCCAGGTTTGCTTCAGATGTTTCTATGCCCCTGGTTTATTATTACACTGATGCCAACCTTCCTATTGGGTGCACAACTTTTCCTTTGGACTAGGTGTGGAGGAAGGAAGATGAGGAGTGAGACAAGAGGGTTGTATGAACATGCCCTAATACCTTCTTTCTTTTCTGCCTGTCTCTCTGCTTGTTTGCCTGACTGTCTCACTTCCTCAAGGTTTACTGGGGATTTATTATGTTCTAAGCACTGTATTAAGAGCTGGAAACACAATGATAAGCAAAAAACAGTCACATTCCCTGCTCACATGGGGCTTACAGACTCAAGATTGAGAAGACATCACAGATATTCATAGTTTTGAATGTGTAATAGCAACCTGGGGTAAGATGCTCTGAGAAAAAGGGCAGGGTCCCAGAAAGTTCAAATAATGCAATTTGACTTAGACTGACACAGAATCTACCAAAGAAGAGCTATATCAGGAGGGGAAGTATGAGACTTTCAGACAGATGGTAATAGCATGTACAAAAGTTCTGTAGCATGTAGGAGAAATATTCTGAAAGGAGACCAGTTGACTTGACAGAATAGGCACAGATCATGAAGGTATTTTTCATGACGGTATATTAAAAAGAACATCATGAAGGTATATTTAGAACACTGATCTTTATCCTAACAGAACAAAAGAATGCCCCTGAAAGCCCTTTGGTAGGGCAAAGTGGGTGTATCACACTCTGGTTGCTGAATAGAGAACATATTGGGCAAAACTGGTGAATGTGAGAAGGTCATTTAAGAGATTATTGTTTTGATTTAGGATAGAGACACTTCGGTCTAGGTTGTGTCATGGGAGAATGTGAAATGTGTAGGGTTGAGTTATATTTCAGAGGTAAGATCAACAAGACTTGGTGATGTGCTGATATGTGAGGTATAAAGGAGAGTATCATTTCAAATAGGACTTTTTGATTTCTGGTTTATACATCAAGATGAATGAGGACATCATCCAATGACATAGATAAGATTACAAAAATTCAGAATTTAGTTCAGAAGATCACAAATTTGGTCTAGGCATACTGAGTTTGAGGTTCCTTTGAAATGTTAAGGTGGAGGTATCTAGTAGACAATAGGATATGTGAGTCTGTACCCAGAAAAGAGGTCCAGAGTGGAGATAGTGAACCATTGACTTATGGAGAGTCATTCACTTTTATACATGTAACTAAATTGTGGAATAAGTGAGATTCCCGGGGAAGAGAGTGAAGGATGAGACCAGAAGAGCTTGGATTGAGTCTTAAGGAAGTTTAACACTTAGGGATCAGCCTTCAAAGGAGTTTAAGTGGCCAGAGAATTAGGAAGAAAACCAGGAGAGTAGCAACAGAAGCCTAGAGACGACTGCATTCCAAGAAGGTGAGGAAATGACTGAAAAACGCTGAACAGGTTTAGTAACACCGAGACCTAGGCAAGAGCTCTCTTTGTGGAATGACAGAGTAGAAGGCAGACTGGAGTGAACTGAGTGAGTAGAGGTAAGAAGAAGGATGTGCTTTCTAGACAAGCTTTCAGAAATTTGACTGCAAAGGAAAAGACAGATAGAGGATCATAGCTGAAGGGTGATACAAGGTCTAACAAGGGATTTGTTTTAAATGAATCTATTTGGAGATGAATCAACATTTAGTATTCTAGTCAGAATAAACAAATTAGGAAATAAGAAAATTACAAATGTATAGCAAATAATAATTTAAGTGGCTATCACTCTCCCCACCCACAATTGCATTTTAATATTTTAATAGAAATTTGGGAATTCTGGCAGGAAGAAGGAAAAATGGGTCGTGGTTTAGGAGATTTAGTGCCTGTCAAATGACAACAAACAGGCAAACTCCTGGTCTGTGACATATAAAAGCCAGTCTGATGATGCCATAGAGAGATCTACATTTAGTTTCAATCTTATAAAGTTTATAATGGGGAAATTAGACATTACTAAGAGATGAATGAAAATGAAAATACAATGTACCAAAAATTATGGGATGCAGCAAAGGCAGTGCTCAGAGGGAAATGTATAGCTATGAATGCCTATATTGAAAAAGAAGAATGATCGCAAATCAATAACCTGTCTTCACATTTTGATAAACCAGAAAAAGAAGAGCAAAATCAATCTAAAGTTAGCAGAAGGAAGGAAATAATTAAGATTATAGCAAAGATAAATGAAATAGAGAATAAAACAATTGAGAAAATCAACAAAATTAAATTTATTTAAAAAAATGAATATAATTGACAAATGTTTATCTAGACAAGCAAAGGAAAAAGAGAAAAGACACAACTAAAATCAGAAAGGAAAATGGTGATATCACTAATGACCTCACAGAAATAAAAATGATTATAAGAAATATTATGAACAATTGTAAGCCAACGAGTGAGATAGTTTAGACAAAATGGGCAAATTCATTACCTAAAATGACTCAAGAAGAATTAAAAACCTCAATAAACCTATAACAAGTAAAGAGATTGAAACAATAATCAAAAACCTATCACCAAAGGAAAATTCAGGGCCATATGGATTCACTAGTGAATTTTACCAAACACTTAAGCAAGAATTAACACCAATTTTTATGAAACAGTTCTAAAGAATTCAAAAGGAGTGAACCCTTTCTAATTCATTCTGTGAGACCAGCATTACCCTAATACCAGAGGATGACAAAGACATCATACAAAAAAGAAAATTACAGGCCAATTTCCCTTATGAATATAGATATAAAAATGTTTAACAAAATATTAGCAAGCCAAATCCAGCAGCGTATTTTAAAACACTACACCAAGACCAAGTGGGATTTATCCTAAGAATGCAATGGTGGTTCAACATATGAAAATAAATTAATGTAATACATCACATAATAAAACAAGGAAATGAAACATGCTTACCTTGATAGATGCAAGAAAGGGCATTTGACAAAATCCAGAATCTTTTCTTAATAAAAACACTCAGTAACTTTTGTAGAATCTCAGATAGAGCCCTAGGTGTTCTTTAGAGTTGTCAGGAATGGTTTTCATTGGGGGTTGGCAAACCACAGTAAATACCAATATCTAGCTGAAGCTTGCATCAGAGTAGCCTCCAGAAAACTTTTATTCCACAAAAGTTCAAGCACTATGATTACTTTCTAAAAACCTACAACTTCCAGATGGGTTCCTAGACTAGAAAAGTCCTGAAACCCATAGAGGCCAGCCTCTCCAAGAACATCAACTAGTTCCACCCTCCACAGGCTATTACTGACAGCCTGTTCCAACATGAAAAAGTTAGAATGGGCATAGACCAAATACCCCTAAATAGTGAGAGAAGGAGCAAAGGAGAAGAAGGAGTTGTAACAGAGAAGATAGGATTTAACAAATGAGTATGACTGCTGAATCATTATATTAATATTCTTTTAGTCTCCAGTGTCTTAGAGCAGCTAGAAGGAAAAACCTAAAATTGTGGAACTGTAACCCATACCTAACTCCAAAACCTGTTCTATAACTACTTGTTACAATGTACTTTGAAATTTATAACTTTTTTGTATGTATGTTATATGTCACAATAAAGAAAATGTTATAAATAAATAAATAAATAAATAAATACACAAAACCAGGAATAGTAGAGTACTTTCTCAACATGATAAAGGGTCATTTATGAAAAACCCACAGCTAACATCATACTCAATGGTGAAATTCTTACAGTTTTCCCCCTAAGATCATGTACAAAACAAGGATGTCATTTTGACCACCACTATTCAATATTACACTACCAGTTCTAGCCAGAGCAATTAGGCAAGAAAAAGAAATAGTATCCAAATTGGAATGGAAAAAGTATGCAATAACCTTATATAGAAAATTTCCAAAAGAATCCACAAGAAAACTACTAGCACTAATAAATTAATTCAGCAAAGTAGCAGGGTACAAGAGTAACTCAAAAAATCAATTATGTTTTTTATATAGCAGCAAAAACAATCCAAAGAAGATATTAAGAAAACAACTCCATTTACAAGAATATAAATAATCAAATATCTAGGAATAAATTTAACCAAGGATATAAAGAACTTATACACAGAAAACTACAAAATATTGCTAAAAGTAATCAAAGAAGACCTAAATATATGGAAGGACATTCTGTGTTCATGGATTGGAAGACTAAATATCATTACGATGTCTGTTTTACCCAAATTGATTTGCAGATTCATTGCAACTTCAATAAAAATTTCAACAGCTTCCTTTGCATAAATGGAAAAGCAATTATCAAATATATATGAAAGGGTAAGGAGCCCCAAATAGTCAAATATGTCTTGAAAATGTAGAATGAAGTTGGAGGATGCACACTTCCAGACTTCAAAGCATATTACAAAGCTACAGTGGTCAGAACAGCATGGTAGTGGTATAAAAAGAAATATATTGACCAATGGAATCTGAGAGTCCAGAAATAGACCCTCACATCTATGGCAATTGATGGTTGACAAGGCTACCAAATACAAATCCATTCAACTGGGAAAGAACAGTCTCTTCAACAAATGGTACTGGGAGAACTGGTACCCATATGCATAGCAATGAAAGAGGACCACTAGCTCACATTATTAAAAAAATAACTAAATGATCATAGCGATGAATATACAACTATGTGATGATATTGTGAGCCACTGATTGTATACTGTGGATGGACTGTATGTGTGTGAAGATTTTTCAATGAAAATATTTAAAAAAAAACTCAAAATCTAAATATAAGAATCAGGACCTAGAAGACAATGTAAGGAAGCACCTTTAAACTCTTGTGCTAGGCAGTGGTATCTTAGACTTTATACCCAAAGCACAAGGAATGAAAGGAAAAATAGGTAAATGGGACCTCATCAAAATTAAAAACTTTTGTGCTTCAAAAGACTTTGTCAGGAAATGAAAAGGCAAGCTACTCAATGGGAGAAAATATGGAGGCATGGCATATCCAATAAGGATTTAACATCCGGAATATATAAAGAAATCTTACAAAAGACAAACAGCCCAATTAAAAAAATGGGCAAAAGTCTTGAGACATTTCTGCAAAGAGGACATACAAATGACTAAAAAGCACATGAAAAGATATACAACATTACTAACCATTAGGGAAATGCAAATCAAAACCACAATGAGATATCATTTCATTACCAGTAGAACGGCCACTGTGAAAAAAAATGGAAAACTACAAGTGCTGGAGAAGATTCTTTGATGGTGGGAATGTAAAGTGGTGCAGCCACTGTGAAAGACAGTTTGGCAGTCCTCAGGAAGCTAAGTATAGAATTAATATACAACCTGACAATCCTGCTACTAATTATATGCCCAAAAGAATTGACAGCAGTGACTTGAACAGACATTTGCACAACCAAAGTTCATAGTGGCATTATTCACAAGTGCAAAAAGATGGAAGCAACCCAAGTGTCTGTGAAATAAATAAACAAAACATGGTATACACATACAATGGGATATCATATTCATCTGTAAAAAGGAATGAAATTCTAATGTGTGTGACAGCATGGATGAATCTTGAGAACATTATATTAAGTGAAATAAGCCAGACACAAAAGGACAAATTCAGTATGATACTCATTAATATGAACTAATTATGATAAGCAAACTCATAGTGTCTGAATCTAGAATATAAGTTACCAGGGGCTAGAATGGAGGTAGAGAATGGAGCTGATACTTCATTTGTGCAGAATTTCTATATAGGTTGATTGTAATTGTTTGGAAATGGATAGTGGTGGTGGTAGCACATTATTGTGAGTGGAATTAGCAGCCCAGAATTATGTTTGTTGAAAGGGGGCGGTTTTGGGTCATGTATGTTACTAGAATGAAAATTAGAAGTTAAAACGTATAACAGTGAACCCTGTCATGGTTGATGGGCTGTGGTTAATTGTACAAATATAGGAATGTTCTTTCATGAATTATAACAAATTATGCAACACTATGACAAGGTGTTAATAATTTGTGGAATATGGGGAAAATATACCTAATGTAAACTATGGACAACAATTAATAATAATATTGTAAGATTCTTTCATCAATTGGAACAAAGGTACCACACTAATGCAAGGTGTCAGAAATGGGGGGGAGTATATGGAGACTTTGTATTTTTTACGTGACTTTTCTGTAAATATGTAACTTCTCTAATTAAAAAACAACAATAATTTAAAAAATCATTATATTAAGTTAAAGAAACTGACACAAAGTACTACATTTTGTATGATTCTATTTATATATAACATGTAAATATAAATAAATCTGTAGAGGCAGAATTAGATTTGTGGCTATATAGGGCTGGGAAAGGACTGGGGGATTGAGAGGTGACTGCTAAGGGATATGGGGCTTTTCTTTTTAGATCTATGAAAATGTTCTAAAATCAATTGTGGTTATGAATTCACAATTCTGATTATATTAAAAGCCATTGGTTGGGTGGGTGGGCCATGGTGGCTTAGCAGGCAGAGTTCTCACCTGCCATGCCAGAGATCCAGGTTCGATTCTCGGTGCCTGCCCCCCACACACACACACAAAGCAAAAGCCATTGGTTGTTCACTTTGGATGGATTGTATGGTATATAACTATATTTCAATAAATTGCTTTAAAAAAGAAACAAAGCATTCAATAGAACTAGACTCACATATTACTCATATGAAGGAAAACCAGATAATTTTTTTTTTTTTTTTTTTTGGTGCATGGTTCAGGAATCGAACGCGAGTCTCCCACATGGAAGGCAAGCATTCCACCACTGAACCACCTGTGCACCCCATAATTTTTAAAACTATTGTTAATATGTTTTTAAAAATGAACAAAGGACTTTTCTCCAAAGAAGATATACAAATGGCCAATAAGAAATGAAAAGATGGTGAACATCAACAGCCATTAGGGAAATGCAAATCAAAACCACAGTGAGATATTATTTCATAGAATGGCTATTATTTTAAAAAGTGAAAGTAATAAATATTGAAGAGGATGCAGAGAAAGTGGAACCCTCGTACATTGATATGGGAATATAAAACAGTAGTCGCTGTGGAAATTAGCTTGGTGGCGTCTTAGAAAGGTAAAAATAGAATACTATGTGACCCAGAAATTCCACTCCTATGGATATTCCTGAAAGAATTGAAAGCATAGACTCAAACGGATATTTGCACAACAATGTTCAAAAAGGCATTATTCACAATTGCCAAAAAATGGAAGCAATCCAAGTGTCCATCAACAGAAGAATGAAAAAATAAAGTGTGGTTTATATATACAATGGGATATTATTCAGCTCTAAAAAGAAACAAAGTTCTTATACATGCTACAACACTGAAGACATCCTATTGAGTGAAATAAGCCAGACACAAAAGAGTAGGTGTTTTATGACCTCGCTCCATGAATTTGCACATTTTAATCATTCTATATGAGTTAGAAGTTAGAATCCAGGTTATCAGTGGCATGAATGGAGCTCAGGGATGGAGAGTTAATGGTTAATTGGTACACAGTTTCTGTTTGAAGTGAAAGAAAAGTTTTGTTAATGTATGGTAGTAATGGTAGCATAACATTGTGAATATAATTATCAGCACTGAATTGTACATAGAAAAGTGATTAAAATGTTATCAGAATAAAAATAAAACAGTAACACTGAACTGTACAACACAGTGAACTCTAATGTAAACTGTGGACTACAGCTAAGCATATAATTATACTACTATTGTCTGAACAATTGTAGCAAAGGTTCCACACTAATACAAAATGTGAATACTAGAGGAAATTCTATTTTCACTTTTGAGGGCAAATGTGGGTATTTGGGAATGCTGTACCTCCTGTCTGATTTTTCTGTAAACCCACAACTGCTTTAGTAAAAAAAAAAAGATTTTAAAATGGGCAAAGGAATTGAACAGACACTTTTTCCAAAGAAGCTGAACAAACGACCAGTAAGCATATGTAAAGATGTGCAACATCATTAGCCATTAGAAAAATGCAAATCAAAACCATAATGAGATCCCACTTTACACTCACAAAGATGACAATGATTAAAAAGTTGGAAAATAAGTTTTGGAGAAGATGCAGAGAAATTGGAACTCTAGTGTATTGTTGGTGGGACTGTGAACTGGTGCACCCATTATGGAAAGCAATATGACAACCCTTCAAAAAGTGAAATATAGATTTACTATATGACCCAGGAATTCCACTCTTAAGTGTATGCTCACATTAAGCGAAACATGGTCTGAAACATATATTTGTACACCAATGTTCAGAGCAGCATTACTTAAAACAGCCAAAAAGTGGAAACAATCCAGTATGCATGAACAAATGAATGGATAAACAAAATGTGGTACACACAATGAAATATATTTGGACATAAGAAGGAATGAAGTTCTGAGAAATGCTGTAATATGGATGAATCCTGAAAACATTATACAGAGAGAACTAAGTAGGTACATAAGGACAAATGTTGTATGATGTTGCTTATATGAGATATTTAGAAATAGCAAATTTGCAGAGATAGAAGGTAGGTTATAGGCTACCAGAGGATGGGGAGAGGAGGGAAGGGGAAATTTCTGCTTGGTATATTTACATAACAACAAGCGTCAATAAAACTTAAAATAAAAAATGAACAACAACAACAACAAAAATAAAAAATGAATAAGAAAAACCTCTACCACAGGTACTCTTCCTCATTCTACTGTTCCCTTATTGAAGAGAGAGAGAAAAAAAGACTAGCTGATTTCTATTACACTCTGGGGAATATAAGCATAAGTGACAGTGGTAGGAAAAATACATATTTTGGAATTAGCTAGACTCAGGTTCGAATACAAGTTCTGCTAACGAGCAAGTTATTTAGCCAATTTTGGTCTCAGTTTCTTCCATACTAAATGGGAAAAAAAATATGCCCTCATAGTGCTGTGAAGATCCAAACAAACAGTATATGAGATATATCACATATAATTAAATTAAGTATAACAAATAAAGTTATTATAATGGTGAATTTGGGCTAGTCAACATTCTTTTTTTTTTTTTTTTTTAAACATGGGCAGGCACTGGGAATCGAACCCGGGTCCTCTGGCATGGCAGGCAAGCGATCTTGCCTGCTGAGCCACCGTAGCCCACCCAACATTCTTTCTAAGCATTTGTTTTTTCAACTTCCTCATCCTAAAAATGGGGATTTAGTTATACCTAAAACCACAGATTTGTTGGAAGAATTAAACAGGAAAATGTAGGCTTACTGCCATAAAATTGCCTTTTCCCTCAGAACAAAAGTTAAATATCCTGGTTTCCTTTTCCCACATGAATTTGCTGGTACACAATCAAAATCGAGACATTTGAAGTCTAGAAGGCATTTTCCATGGTGGCAAGTTATTAAAGGGTGAAGTAAAAATTCCCAGAAAGCCCTTCATAGTCAACCCCCAGCTCACTTCTTAGCTTCTTCACTTCCCTACTCCCTACTTGGCAACTATGCCAAGATCTCCATTTCCTTCTATGCACTTCTTCGGGCCATATGTGTGCTGGTCTCTCCACCTGGAGTCCCACTGCTTCTCTTCTCTACCTCATAAACTCCCACTCACTCATTTGCAAGATTCCTTCTCGTCAAGACCTCCACAAGTCCCTTAGGCAGCTGTTTTTTCCTATTCTGTAAACTGATAACATACTGGAACTTTTGTACACACCTCCATTGTAATATTTGCTGGGTTGTACTTAATTAATCTATTATCTGGGTTGTACTTTATTAATCAGATTGCCTCTCCCACCAGATTTTGAGCACTTCAAAGGCAAAGGAACCGTTCACTTTTGGAACCACTTAGGGCTCTTAACTATGCTACTAGACCATCAACACATGTCTGTTTTATGAAGTAAAGAACAAATATCGGGAGTATTTTTAAAAACAGGAATGCTTTACATAATTACCTGACAAGGTTACCCTTTAGAAAATGACACCAGGCTATTGAGCAAGCTGATCACATTTTATAGATCATCTGCAAATATACCTAACCTTTTGCCTATATTTAAAATACATGTTCTTATCCATTATGTTTTTGGATCTCTCTTCTGTTGGGGAAGTCAAGGACATGCTCCGTGGCCATCCCAGTCCTCACCTATCCCCACTCCATTTCTCCTCTTGCTTGTTTGTGTGCAGGTGTTTCCTGTGTTCCCCCTTGCCTGTCTGTGTGCAGGTGTTAATTATGTTTCACCTCCTGCTTGCTTGTTACAGGTGTTGGTATGTTTCCATGTGTGCTTGTTTGCATGCACGTGTTCAGCATGCTTATATTTTGCAAGTGGCCAGAGGCAGCCAGGGGGGCATTAAATCGTGACTGGGCCAATAAAGTTGCTCATTGGCAGAGTTCCCTCAACTACCCCCTCTACCCCCCCCCAGAGCGTATAAAAGCTCAGCACTCAATCAATGCAGCTGTCTCTCACCTCAAACGTAAAGGGAGCCAAAGGGAAACTGTTGAGCAGTTGACCTCCCTGGAGGACTGCTACAAAACGTGAAGAGAGAGGCAGGTGAAGCTGTCATCCACCCACTCTGACCCAAGGAGTTGGCCTTCCCCTTGGCCCGGCCAAGGTAGAATCTTTTCTCCCACCCTTTTGGACACTTTGAGCTGTGTAAGCAATAAAGCAGTCATTTGCTGGGAGTCACAGCTGTGCCTGAGCCCGTGTTCCCCTGACACACTGTCTAGGACTTTGTCCCACACCCTCCTCCCTTCACTCACTGAAGTTTACCCTGTCTGTTTGCTTGGATAACTGGGCATCAGAAACCCTTGACAAATTAGCAGTATCTAATAATTAGTCTGATTCTAAGAATGGGTAGACACTCAACTGCTTTCTGGGTGAGGCCTACACAGAATCCTATTTGTGTCTGTGAACATTTGAAAAAGAGGTGATATTTTTTTCCCCAAGCATAATTAATGCTCCACATCATGGCATCTTTTGGTATGCTGTTCATTCTGATCGGTTGCCCATTTCCAAACTTGCTCTAAAGTGCTTGAAAGCAGCAAGCTTAAGAAAAGGAGGATGAGGGTCCAGTTACTGGTGGAACAAAAAGTCTGTGGATACTTGCGTATTTATAAACTTCCTTTCCTTCAAGTGCTTTCTGATAACCACAAAGCCCACTGGCATTGCCTTAGCAATAGGGTTAATTTTGGCTGCAACACACAGAACAGAGAGAGCTTTCTTAGCGTGACTGCTCCATGGTAGTTATTTTATAAGTTATAGCCTTTACCTTCCAAGGTTATTAAAGTTGATTTTGTAGTATGAATATAACGTAAGTTCAATATATGCAGCAAATGAGTGAATAAATAAGTACCAATCTTTAGATTTGAATAATAGCAGTGCTTTGCCTTGACTTAATTTTTTTTAGGAATTTCTGAAGCAAAACAAAAACTTCACCCAACTCCATCCATTAAACTGTGTATGAAGACTTGGCAACCATAGAATTTTCCTTGGAGGAGGGTAGAATTATCTGCCCCCTCTGCAAAAACTTAGCTAAGCGTGGGGTTCTGTACTTAGTAGCTCGTGATGGAAAGTTTCTTTTTTAATCCTTTGGAATCAGTTGAAAAAAGTCAGGTTGAAATGGTGGAAATAGGAAACCTCAGTGACTGGTTTATTCACAGACTGCTAACGGGTTAGTGGAGGAGTAGACATCAGAACTGATTGATGATGATTTGATAGTTACCATGCTCTGAGTGTTTGGGACAATGGTGCATATGACTTGGAAGCTATAATCTTTTCACTCTCCCATTCTTCAGGCCTCAGGTGCTTGGGGTCTTGTGTTTCCCATGAGCCGAACTTGCCTATAGTTCTGTTGATTCAGTAAATAGATTTTTTTTTATGACTCAATGGAATGCACTTCTTTCTCAGGAGAAGGGTGGTCCCTGAAGGTGCTGTGAACCAAATCAAACTCATTCAGGGACATCTCATCTGACTCCAGGCTTTTGCACCCAAGAGAAAATTCACATCATACTTGTTTGCAATAACTCACGTCTGCTAAAATCTGTGAGACACTCAGCTCATACAAAAGATACCATATAGTATTGCCAAATTTTAAATTTTATCCCAAAACCCTTCAGAGACAAACTCAGCCAGATACATAAAGTATCTTCCAGTTTTGACTAGGTTGGCATCAACACAATGAAGAAATATTCTACTAGCCAAAAATAGCTTTAAAGGAGTTCATGGATTTGTTTTGCTGTAAATTTTGATGGAGCATCCTCACCTGGCAAGAATTGATAAAATAACCTTTTGTAATTGTATATTTCAAAATGAAATGAGTTTTTTTTTTTTTTAAATGGTTAGTTAAAACTGGCTAGATAGGTTGGCTAGAAATAGGCCCTGAGCTTGGAATTAGGTTATTTAGGTTCTATTCTCTTCCCCAACTTTCCTGTACAGCTTGACCACAAACAAACATTGTTGGGCGAAATCTCTACTCCTATCTCAGTGCACCCATCCCTAAAAAGAGAGACATATTTTTGACTCTAAAATTAATCCATCAGGACCAAAATTATAAAATGCTGTACTGGAATAGTATGGTAAACGTGGTATGTTTTAGAATATTTAACACCATTCTTGCTAAAAATAACTGCCACATAAAATATCATGTTAGTCAATGCAAATTTTCCTGTAGACAAAAAAAAAAAAAAGAAAAGAAAAAAACCTAAAGAATTGACTGCCACTCTTGAGTTAAAAGAAATTAAACATATTGTTAAATAGCACATTTAACTGGCCCATTTGTATGAAGACTCATCAGAAAAGCAGCCATGTGCCTGAAAATATGGTCAGTACCAGAGACTACAAAATCCTCTTCCAAAGTTCCAGGTGTAGAAGGGTTCTAGCAATTGTATATGTGGTCCTTTGTGAGCCCTGTATGTCCTGGAGAAACCAACTAAGACTCTGACTAGATCCTCAGACTAAAAGCTAACAATT
Source organism: Myrmecophaga tridactyla (assembly GCA_004026745.1). Classification (NCBI taxonomy): domain Eukaryota; kingdom Metazoa; phylum Chordata; class Mammalia; order Pilosa; family Myrmecophagidae; genus Myrmecophaga; species Myrmecophaga tridactyla. The sequence continues at coordinate 8,918 of PVIY010001776.1, read as the reverse complement.
TTGCAGGCTTTAGCTTCCAAAGAATTCCTCATAAATTAATAAAAGTTTGACTTTTGACCTCTTACCTGACTTCTGAAGGCTATTCTCTTATTTGCTATTTTCCTAGGAAAATCCCATTTTCATGATATGGGGTCTCAGTATATACTTTCCAGTAAGTAAGTGGAAGCTGAAGGATGACTTTTAGGATTTCTGAATCTACTGGCATGTAAAGTAGGACCTGGGGTTACTTCACTATTAGGGTGCAGGAGAGGCCTGGTTAGTTTGGGCTGGGACAGAGGTAGCCACATACATTGTTAAAAGTTTTTGTTCTGTGTATAGCATTAGGTGAGGTTGCTAGAAAAACTTGGCAGTATCTGCTGATGCTGACATACCTTCCTTCTTGATTTGCTCTCTGCAGTGGGTGAATGGTTCTCCATTTAGTTCTGGTTTTCCTCCTGCCTCTATTGATTCTTTCTCAGTCTTTGCAGATTCCTTGTTCTTTAGACATCCTTTTAATGGTGATGCCAGTTTCATCTCTGTTATCATGCAATGATGTCAATTTCACTAACATTACTCGTTTCTCCCTCTATCTAGGTGTTTCAGTGACTAAAGTTCCACCATTAGATGTTTCTTTATTGTTCACCTTTGTTATGCAAGTATCCTACTAAAGAGATAATTCATTAAATTAAGTTAAAATGCAGTTGCATTCTAGAGCCACTCTCCTTTATGGAAGGTGAGACACAGGAGGTGATGGCTTTCTGTTACAAAATAACTGGTGAAGAGGGAAAGGAAAGAGAGCATTGAAAGAGTGGTGGGGAAAACAAAAGATGAACTTTGTTTCTTTTAACAATTTTACTGAAGGTTGTTAATCTTCACCATAATGCTTGCCAAAGTTACTTTTTATTGATGACAGAATTTTCCAATGTGAGCAGGCCATTCCAACCACTATTGCTGCTATGTATCAGTCCTTGAAACTTTTCTTAGACATCCATAAAACTTCCTCCCTTTTTGTCACATGTTAACTAGTCAGTAGGATTAATGACTTATCACTCTGACTTCAGCAGTAGGACAAATATTAGTCAGCCCAATTGCTTAGGGCAATACAGATTTTGAATAGCAACAAAGATTTACCTTAATCCTTCAAGGAACAGTTTCCTGAGATAAATCAACAAATCCCTAATTGGTTTATAGTGATTAGATGTTCCCTCAAGGGTTGGTTTTTGCAAGTGAATGATTGAAAAGAGAAATTTCCTAAGAGATCCAGCTAAACTTATATTAGGAGGCAGAACAGGAAATCTAAAAGAGACAACTCAATATTTTAAATTGAGTTCTGGATTATGAAATAAAGTTGCTGCAAGCATCTTTAGTTGTTCATTCTCTGGCCCTGGGCAGTCCCTTCTCCTCGGTATACTGATCAATTAAGGTGAAATTAATCCTGCTAATGATAAAAGACATTGCTCCTTGAATTATGAAGGTGGTATGGAAATATATTGTTTAAAATCCTTTGGAAAGGATTGATGAGACAATCTCCATTGTGATTACAGTATGCAAATCCTAGCTAAAGTCAGAAAACTGAATTGAGGAATCAGATGGTGATTTAGTATTTAAAACAACCAACTCTGGCTCTCGGTACTATTTGAGCACTATTTGGAAAATAGATACAGAGCTTCAAGTTCTCTGCAGTAAACTTAGGGTTCTAGCAACCCTGCATGGAGCTTTTAAAACTTTCCTGAGGAATAATAACCAGACTTTATGTGCCACTGTTATAAACACATAATATGTGTTAAATTCAATCTCCTTACACTCCTCTGACTTAGACACAATTATTTCCAGTTTATAGATGAGTTAAGTCAGAGAAGGATCACCAAGCTATAAAGTTTCAAAGCTGGGATTCAAGCTTATGTTCATTATGCTTTATTTCTAAGTTTCTTCAAAAGCTTGTTAGGATTCCATTGGAACCTAATGATAGCATGATAGGGGAGTAATGGATAAGGAATAGAGATAAAATGGCTCAGTCTCAATTGCTCTTGGTCCACTGAGTCAGATATTTCCTGCACATCTATTTTGTGCTGGCACTGTACTAGGTAATGGTTTCCTTGGTGAATAAAACAGATATGGTCTTTGTCCCCCTGGGTCTTACAGTATGGTGGTAAAATAGACAATAAGGAAGTAAACGGGTATCAGTATATAATGGGGGTAAAACTAATGGTATGAAAGAAATAATCATGAAGCTAATACAACACTGGAGTAAAGGTTTGTTTCTGTAAGTGGTCAGGAAAATCTTTTGTGAGGAGATGGGCTTCGAAATGAGACTGAAGGATGAAAGGTCAACTGTCAGAACTTTGGGGAGTATTTCATGTTATAGGAACACATGTGCAAAGGGCTTGAGGCGAGAGAGCTTGTTTGTATTTGAGTAGCTGATTGACAGCCAATGTTTTGTCTTAGAAGGTGACAAAACTGTCTCTTTTTAAAGATACTATTGCAGGTGAAGTATTGACTTAAGAAAATGAAACTTTCTATGACTTTTAAAAGTTTGCATGTAGAGACCAGGGGTTTGAAAATCAGCCTATAGTGTGGAGGGAAACCTGAGGAGGTTATCAGTTTGGTATCTGCTCTGGGTAGGTGGTGCTCACACACTCGGGGGTAAACCAGCATGATACCTGTCCTGGGCTGAATGAGGGGTGCTTGCTATGGTCATTATTATAACCAGGGGTTTCCTATGGTCAGAAGATCTTGTTGACATATAGGCTGTTAGAGAGAGGCAAGGGACATTTTTACTAAAGGCAGCAAACTGTCAGCTTCCTATTTACACTAAGGAAGACCTAGAGCCTCTAGATTATACCTTATGAACATGTACATCAGATTTTGTCCTGTTGAATCTCAGGCACCTTCTGAGAACCATTGTACTATTTGGAAAATAGATACAGTTACTGTTTGGCTTGATTTCTCAATTCAGTAAGTAGTTCCCAACTTCAAATATGTTACTTGAAAAAAATTGATCTAATACTGAATTGTGCTTTAGATCTGTAGGTTCCCCCACCCCTGACTAAAATGTTACTACCTACTCTTTACAACTTCCCTCTGGATGCCATGTGATTTTTATCTAAGACAAATGGATCATACAAATGGGGTGAGCAAACACTAATGAGCAATCGGCCACTCTTCAACTGAGATAGTTCCCAGCAAACTGAGTACTAACTAGAAAAGTAGAAAGAACTTTCCTTCTCAGAATTTACCCTGAGACCATTTCCTCTGTTTTGTTTTAGAGCAAACCTTAGGACTCTCAAACAAGTTGCGATGTAGGCATTCACGTGTACACACACACACACATACAGTTCAAAAAACCGTTCAGGTGCATTAAGGAGCCTCAGGCAAAGGAGAGAGTGACAAATACATTTAGGCCAAAAATGTGTGAAAGTCCAAGGGGAAAGGCCAAAGCAAAAGTTGGAGAGATTCACAAAGAAAAGACAAGCTTCTCAGTCATCAGCACCCATATTGGCACACTGCATAAGACATTTACAAATCAACTCTGACTCCTTGTTTGGAGTCAGAACCTTGTTTGGAAACTTCACTGTGTAGTGAGTTCTTCCTTTATTAGTGGCCACAACATTTTTTTTTCCCCCTCATCTTCAGTAATGAAGACTAGTCCTTTGTAGCAAATACCTTCCATGTCTTCTCTCTCCACTGACATTTCATCTCAGTTCAGAAGTAAGGACCCTGGGATCAGATCGGGGTTGAATGCATGCTGAACCATTTGTTAGCCTTGATCCTTTAAGCAAACTATTAACCACTGTGGATGATATGGAATGAGGAAAGTTTCACCAGGTGGTTCTCAGATTTTTGTGTAAAGCTAATAAAGAACCCTGAGGCCCAGGCCCAGGGAAAGATAACAAGGTCTGGATCACTGTATGTTCACCAAGTTCCCCAGCTGATTCTGATATCTACCAAAATTTGAGAACCACAGGTTTTAAGGATTGCAGGGCAAGCTATTGTAGCAAGCATCTGGGCTCAAATATTTTATAACTGGGACTGTCTGGTAAAATGGAAAGGGGTTTTGTCTTTGACATCCAAGACCCCAAATTCTTTTGTGGGTTCAGCATACTAAGTTCAAGCTTGTCTAAGTTGCTTCACATCTATGACCCATGGTGTCCTCACTTGTTAAACAGGGGTAATGTCTACATCCTGGGGTCCTCATGAATTTTAGTGAGAAAAGGTGTGTGGGCTTACAAGAGGTGATTGAATGTTGGCTAAAGTAGAATTTCTTCCTAACATTGGGTTTTACTTATATTGAATTTTCTAGAGACAGATTTCTATGGATGACTCTATGAAAACTCTCAAGATTTCTATGATTACATTTTTCTTTCAGGTAGAACCGAGTATGACTGACCCAAAAGTAAAATTTTGACACAAAATGATCTTGACTGCTTATCACATAGTTCCTATAGGCCTTCTCTTTAAAATGTCCATCATGTTTCTTACATCCATTGACTAACCTGAGTTGACTTTCCCTAAAAGACTTAAGTTTTGCTTTACCAGGTTAGAAGTTATTTTTATTGACTGTGTGCAAGTACTAATCAATTTCTCTTAATTTATGACCCCAAATCCTAGCTAACTTAAACACAGGTCATGGTTGTTGAACTATGCTTCAGAGTTGAGCAGTTCTCCCACTTCATTAAACTCCAAAAATTCTTACCATTTTGTTAAAAGAATTTGTAGACATCTCAATGTATTCATGATATCTGATCTTGAACATCAACTTTATTATGCATTCATCTATTATGATCTAAAAATATGTCCTCCTGAAAAGCATGCTTCTGTAGGGTTATAAAAGTACAGAAGCAACTCAATTTGGCCTTTGTTCTAGCTGGCAGGACAGAGAAGGATGTAGTTGAAGGGCTGGAAGCACATGAATGAAAGCAAGAGAAGAGCAAACAAGCAACTGCATTATTTGACTACCCTGCTTGAACGATCATGCCTCCAACAAGCAAAAGGAAGCCACCAGCCTAAGTGAGAAACAGCCTTAGAGCCCAGCATGTGTTTCTCTTGTGCTACTTTATTTTGTTCTGACTTCTGAGTGGGTTCACCTGCTTTATGCCACAGAGCCCATATCCTTCCCCCTTCAGTTCCATATGTGGCAACTTTCTCTTATTCTTTCGTTCTTTTACTTTGTCTCCCCCTTCTTTTCTCTGATTTGACCTTTCTCTCCAATGAATGAGGTCATAAGTGAAGAATTATTCCAGATTCTTCCTATAAAACCTTCCCCATTCCAACGCCACAAAATCCCCTCATGGCTTGTGAAATGGGTAGAAGGAGGTTGGATGTTAATTGCATTTCATATCAGGACAAATTCTCCCATACTTACAGCCTACACCAGCTGGAGAAACTTGATTTAGGGATACTCAGTAGAAAAACACAATAGAACATTACATTTCCCTTCAGTCTTCCCAAAGAGTTATTGATTAAAATGGCCAGAAGGACAGCACTAATCTCTTGGATTTTAAATGTGATAGCAGTCTTTTGAAGGTTGCTAGCTAATGCTTATTCTCTTAAGTTTTGAAGGTTTTTGTCTTTGAACATTCCATTGAGACAGATTACTCTGCTCACAGTGGGAAAAACTTTCACATAAAAGCCTAAAAAACCCCCAAAAGACAAAAAACTAGATGTAAGCTTGTTGTGTTCTACATTAAACTTAAGGCATCAACAGAAACAAGTGTTGTCATTCTTTGAGCTATATTCCATTTGTTTTTTGTTTTTTTAAGCCTTGAAAGTATTATTAAATTAAAATTTTCTCTAGGCATAGAGTCTGGGCATAGGCTTTTTTTTTTTTTTAAAAAAAAAAAAAAGCATCCCCAGGTGATTCTAATGCAGCCAGAGTTGAAAAATAGGTTAGTGAGGAAGTAAGGCAAAGGATAATCTGCTTTAAATTTCTTAGGACAAAACAGAACTTTTGCTGGAGCCTTCTTATCACATCTTCCTGTCTGACTACTTTTTCGTAGTTTTAACTACCACATGAAGTCATCTTTCTACCTTGAGTGTCATCTGTGTTCTGCTGGTCCCTTCCTTGCAAGGTAAGTTCCACGAGGACAGGAACCTCACCTCTCCAATTCAGACAGTGAACTTTTATGTCTAGTACAGTACTTGGGACAGGGTAGATGTTCCATTTGTAATTGTCCAATGTGTTTAAACCCATTTAACATCAGCTGTCTCCTTGCGTACGATGAGAAAATTAGGACTACCTGTCCTGCTAGATCACTGTGATTCAGTGGAATCATGTCCATGTAAAACAAAATACTTCTCCAAGTGGCTCTTGGCCAGAAATTTCCAACATTAGATTACCTTACTTGGTTTTCAGCTAACTATTGATAAAATGTAAACAGCTGACCTGTCACTTAGCAAGCATTCGTGACCCTAAGATATAAAGCAAGTTAAACAAAATCTAGGGATGTTCTGTATGATTCAGGCAGGGCAGTCCCAGTGAGGAAGATGAACTGTTTATGAAGATGAAGAGGGGGATAAAAGGGGCGCAAGAGCCAAGGGACCCTGCATCCCAGTGGGACCAGAGACGGGAGAGAGGAGTAGGTGGAGGACAGCCTTTGGCTTCTGAGGTAGGAGGATTTAAGAGTAGGACTTGGTCAGAAAGGTGGAGAAGTCATGCTTTTAGGCAACATTTATCAAGCAACCCAGTGGGCCAGAAAAATCCATATATCATCTCGTTTAATCCTTAGGGAAGCTCTTGATGGATTATTTTATAAAAGGGAAAATGGTAGCTCAGAAATGGGAAGTTCCTGGGCAGTCAGTGTGGCAGAGTGATTAAAAGCACTTAATTCAGAGAGAAATGGAGTTAGAAGCCCAGCTCCAGCATTGACCAGCCAAGGGACCTTGGGCAAGCTACTTAACACTCCATGTATCAGTTCCTTCCTCTGTTAAATGGGGATAATAATACTAATCACTACTTTCTAGGAGTATAACTATCAAATGCTTTAATATTTCTAAAGCACTCAGAACATTGCTTGCTGCAGAGTGAGTGCTGTATAATCACAAGTATCACAGCTACTGACTTGGGGAGTACCAAAATTTTTAATGTTTTTTTTAAAAAAATATATGTGTGTGTGTGTGTGTGTGTGTGTGTATTATAACATCTTAATATAAAAAGATAAACCCTGAACACATGCATGTAACCAGCACCTAGAAGCTGCCCCTTAGGCTCCCTTCCAGTCATGCCCCCTACCCAGCTGTAACCAATCTTGATTTCTAACAGCTTCAAATGGTCTACCTTGTTTTGCACCTATGTAAGATACATCATATAATATGTACCATTTTTTTTTGTCTAGCCTCTCTCTGTTAGCATTATGTCTAAGATTCATTCAGGCTGCTGCCAAAGATGAGTAGCTTTTTCTCACCGCTGTATGGTATTCCATTGTGTGACTTCAGCACAATTTATATATTCATTTTACTGTTGATGGGCACTTGAGCAGTTTGTTTTAAGCTATCAAAAATAGTACCACTATGGACATTCTACTAATGCTTTTTGATGAACACATGTACTCATTTTTACTTTATATGGGTCTAGGAGTAGACCGTCTAGCCTATAAGGGATGCATGTAGTCAGCTTTAGAATATACGAGAATCCCATTTTTTTGTCTTCTCCATTGAGGCTATTCTGGTGAGTGTAGAATAATATCCCATTGTAGTTTTGCATGTTTTGACTAATGAAGTTGGATACCTGTTTTTTCAGTATTTGATGTCTTCTAAGAATTAGCACCAAGTTTGAAACTCGGTTTTCTTGGTCAAAAGCCCATGCTGCCTCTACATCCCCACTTTTTAATAACTGACTCCTTCCAGTGCTCTTTTCAGAGAAGTATAAGCCCTGATTGAAAAATGAGAATTATTCACTTTTTTCTCTTGTATTTCAGAGAATTATTGTCTGGTAGTGCAAGGGAGAAACTAGGCTTCCGTGAAATGCAGTTTGTATTTTCCTTTTGTTACTGTTCAGTGAGGAATAATTAAAAAAATATTATCTTGGCTTGCAAGCCAGCTCAGAGGAGGGGGAAGCGGAGCATAATAAGGAAAAACTGACCTATTTCTAGAGGCTTTATGGTACTATTTATACTTGCAAAACATTTATATCTGAAACTGATCCAGGAGTGTGGAGGGAGTAGGTTTGGATATATGTGTGATAATAACGACCATCCGGAAAAACTGGGTATTTTATAGGAGAATGCCTGATTATAGCTTTGAGTTTTCTTTTTCTTTCACTGTTAACTCATGCAAAGGGATCCCGAAGTTTCCTGTACTTCCTCTAAAGGGTTTTGAAGGGAAACAAAGCAGGGAAAACTACTACTATAAGATCTATCACTTGTGAAACCCTAAGGTCAGTCTTGCTTTTCTTTACATTGATGAGAGTATACAGGAATACTACCAGATTCTTTAATATAATTTTATAAGCAGTCTTGGTATCATCCAGGATATAGTTACTATATTTCCATTCCTAACCCTCAAGTTGATTATTCTTGTCTCTCAGATGGAACACTAAACTGCCCTTCATTTTCCTGAAGGGTTAATAAATACATACCTAATAAATACCTAATAAATACACCTTCTTGCTTATGGTCAGAACATTCAAGGTTGAATTTCACCCCCTCCTCCTCTCCCCCCCACCCCCACGCCTTGGACCTGAAAAGAACTTCTGCTAAGAACTTCCCAAATGTGAATTCAGAGTAAGTCTTTGGGAAAATTTGAATGGGAAGCACATCGAGTCATCTTTGTCAATGTCAAACATTGCTGAAAACAATAGTAAATCGTTTCGGCTGTATTTCTTCAGCTCTACCCTGATGTTTGTCCTCTCTTTTCGAATGCAACACTTATCTTGAAAAACAGCCCTTTGATTGTAATAAGGTTTTTGTAATGTAACAAGCTTTCTGGCTCAGGGACATCTATAA